>JTDE01002325.1:94633-105965 GCA_014338405.1 Paragonimus skrjabini miyazakii | reverse complement strand
TTTTACTTATTATTGTGAAATCGACCTTTAGAAATCCACTTGATGTAGTTTCTCTCCATCTAGAGGAGTTTTAGAGGGAAAAAATTATTTAACAAATATTTTACAGAATATTTTGGTTCTTCAATAAACAAACCTTTATTGTCGGTATAAGTCGAACATTTCAGCTGCATTTGGCGTTTTACTGGTAACGCACAAATAATGAAATAGAAGTGTCCACTTATAACTAATCTACCTGTAATTGGATATGCCTGCGAGTTGTTAAATGGGGACCGTAAATATACCGTATATTGATGTCTATCAGTTTGCATCTATCGAAACCGTAGTGTCAAGACAATTTCTGTTGCAACTTCAAAGTAGAGTATGATGACATTTCCTGCTATTACACTGATTCCACAAAAACCTACTGTCTGTCGTAAATTCACATCTAAAAGTTTATACTAATCATCTCAGTCGTTTATTCGGATCTTTATAAACTGATCACATGTTCAAATGGTTCCACTCAGTCTTATTGCCGTTCTGTTTTTATCTAGTGCAACCGTGCTGGATATTGCACGATTGACCGCACATTAAACATGACCGAGCGTTCAGTCACGTGTCTTTGGGTAATTCACAGATTTCCTCATCGCCTCAAGAGAAGACACGCTAATTGTCTTGTTAACTGCAATCGATGATTTGCTAATCAATCTTCCCTTTCATTTCAGAAAAACGTACTCCGTTATTCTTATTGTCCAGTGTGATAAGCTGTCAGGAATTCGGTTTTGTGGTCGGTGGTACATAGGTCAACAGGGTAATCACGTGAAATCAAAAAAGAGGTGTGCTACAAACGAAATTTAGTAAGAGTTAAACTTTTGATTTAGCACTGTAAAGTGTTGACTTAACTATTAATCTAAATGCAAAAATTACAATCGAACATGGACGGGTTAATTAATTTCATGATTCACTTAGCACTACATGTTTCCACATTCACCTTTTCAACACTTGACTTAGGATAACGCATATTTTCTTGAAACCAACGACTGAAAACTTAAACTGTCAGATAAGTGTCTCCACTTGAGAAACATCTCAGGTTAATACATGTTCATTTACATATTTATGTCAACCAGATGTGTAGCCAATCTGACCTACTACCTGCAAAGTAAGTGGCCAGCATTTTCTTCTCACGTATTGGCACCGATGAGACAGCTGTGCTTGTTGACGATTAAGTTCACGACGTTCCACTGAAGCTTTCCCAGACGCATGACATCGTTGACTTAACCTAACAGCACGTTCACTTTTGTGAAAACGTTTCTCCCCAAATCAGGACACGATGAACCCGATGTGTGTCCGTGTGTGCACGTTTGTTGTTAGAAAGCATGTATGGAACGGTCCCATTAACTGCCTCTATAGCAAACTGTTAGATACTGTGGCTAGCTACATTGATGAGCAAGCGAAAACACTACAGTCCTACAAAGCATCTTGGCCGTAGGGACTGTGATTGAGCCGTTTATCCAGCAGACTGTTGTCAGACATCAGTGACATGCGGGTGGTGACTGTTAACAAACCAAAAGATATTCAGTGCTTCTGGTTGACGGGTCACCGTTGGTGGTGACCGAGTTAGGCGAATGACTGTTTGGGGGGGAAGCCAGTTTGTCGTCGGACCACCATAACTGCTGGCACAACAATGCCTCCATTCAGCCGCTCAACATCGCGGTTTACAGCCCACAGAAAACAGTTGTGGGCTTGTCTAAAAGGTCAGCGGAAGTCAGTGGCGCCAAATATGCTTCAAACAGAGAGCGCCACATGTTACAATGCAGCCTCGATGTTGCTAATGCGCTTGATACCCGCCTTTAGATTCTGCCTCCTCAGGTACAGGAATGCAAGAAACGCTGACCACAGTAACAGCTTGGTCCGGTAGTGTGCGAACGGATGGTGACGTGCAAATGCGTGCCTACATAGTGGGATAACAAGATGGCAGTGTGTTGTGATTAGTGACTTTCAGATGTCCACTTACATACACACAAAGAGAGGGAGATGAGGAAAAAGAATTGAACGTATGGGAAAAGTTGGTTACAGAGTAAATGTTTGGAAACTGTTTAGAAACGCGTCAAACCTACTAAAACAAAAATGCTAGTTGTTTAACAAAAAATTGATTCCACCGTGAGTTGTTGGTCAGGTAAATAAGTCAAAGTGAAAACATTGAGAGATATACGCGATTTGAAGAAGCTAACAAGCCTAAACCTACATCTATTGAGTTCTACACCAGTCAGCCATCCGCTTGTGAAAGCACGGAAGAAATTCAGTGGCGTATTCAAGCGGAAGACTCTTGTGTTTCGGTGTACTTATGCAGCCAGCAGTCACCGGAAGCCCTTAATTATGCTGAGCCCCGCATTACAAGTTGGTCGGGCCACAATTGTAATTCCGCGGGTAAGTAGTCAGACTCTTAATGTGTGGGAGAAAAGTATTGCTGTGTTGTGTTGTTTGAATCTGGTGGTTCCATGCATTTTCGTTTCACAGAACTGCAAAACGAAATCCTCCACTGCGGTAATATAGGCTGTCAAAATTTTTGTCGTTCTCGACTGAACGTAGTTCACAAGTATATACAGCGTTCGCATCCACAGACTTTAAAGTCAGTCAACTTTTTATAACATATGGACTGGAGTCTTGCACTTGTTTGAGTTCGTCATTAGCTTATATCCTCGTCACGGCAGGGATATGAATTTTGACAACATTTTTTGAGCCCACCGTACCGCTGGCTTCGGATTAGGTCTGATCAAAGTATCGTATGTGAATTCGGTAGGTAACAAACGTTGAGATAGTACGAGTTCCTGATGAGCGGAACTATAACAACTCTAATCAGTGATCCGGCGACTAGGATTTTTAGTCACAATGAAATCACAAAAGTTGTTCAGGCTGTTGAGCGATATTTTGCCTACTGCTGAAAGAGTAAGGGGTATCATGTGGTAAGTAATCAAATGCTGAAGAACTTATACAAGAATTAAATTATGCTTTAGTGCCTCTTTGGAGAAGGGTTGGCTGGAAAGCTTATATGAGTGTCAAAGCTGCGATTATTTGTTCGTGAGATTCACTTTATATCAAACAATGTCAATAAATGTTAATAGTTATCAGTTTGTCCAAAACATTATTCAAAACCCCACGGATTTTCAATGAATATTTATCGTTTCGCTCTTAGAAATCGAAATCATCTTTTCAAAAGTTATGTCAGTAGAAAATACAAGTGTGTGGTCCACAACACTGGGTTATTTTCTTCATTATATACAATGGTGTACTAGTGATAGATTCAATAACTGTGACTTTCGATACAATTTATGCACCACTAGATTCAATGTTAATTTAACAAGACGTGTTTTCATCTTTTAGTGAACACGAAATTGTTTATTGTGTTGGGGTTCATTGTAAGGTTCTTATCGGAATTGTCGACTTATGAGTAAACTTTGTTTGTTTAGCATTTATTGATCAATCAGTAGCCTTGTGCAATACTTCTTATAGTAGTCCGAGAGAAAAACTGGATTCAGAAGCTCTTGTATAAACACCTGAATCACTGATTGCTTCAGCTGCGTCAAAATACTCTTTCGTGGTTTAATGAAAGCATGAAACCACTAGTTCCAATTTCGGCTCAAATGTAACGCACGCATTGTTGGCTGATTGGTACGTGCAAAGGATATAATCGATTATTGTTAAATCTATGTCTTTTCCGTCACGTGTGGCTTTGTTTCTGCTTCATAGTTTACAGGGATCACGAGTACAAAATATAACTGAACAATTCCCAGACAATTCTGATATATTGATGAGTAAAATCATTGTACTAAACTCAAGAGTAGATGATCTTAAATATTCTGCCCAGTTGTACAAGAAACACCACCAGATGAATAGACTATCCATTCTAGCGATTTTTTTACGGTATGCAACCGTAACAAAATTAACGCAAGAGGCAAAGTTAGACATGGATGTAGCCAATCACGTTGGTTGAGACGAGTGGAGGACAGTTTGTAATTTCGAAGTAGTCTGCATATATATCTCGTTAGCAAATTGAATAAATGCATAAGGACAGATCCACAGTAGACATCATTTGGGGATGTGCTACTAATTCGGTTATCGAGCAGTTCGATCAAATCTAACACTCAACATAGTCTGTCCACCTACTTGTCTCACAGAAATATTCAACAAATCTGTCGTATCGTAACAAAAAAACTGTATTCAAGTCAGAATCAAAATGCTTTACTTATTTGGAACATGTAAAACAATGAGTCAACACATGAATCATTTTTAGCGAGGTGAATACCTCCTGGTTCTTAAGTTTTTCATGATGATACAGATGGCTGCTGATACAGCGGCCAACTGAACATCAAAATCTGATAGCCACAATACAAGACAACTGTGAAAAGGCATAAGGGGAGTGGTAGGAAAGTTAACACAAGAGATAGCTGAGCAGAAAAAATTATCGTTTTCTGGTTTGTAACGCTGTGTGCTGTTATTCGACTAACATTGGTTTGCTGATCGCCAAGGGTGCAAGAGACCGTTACATCACAACACGATGAGGTAGATGGTTGAACCGTTGTTATCTTGAGTTGCCAGGCTGTTTTTTTTCAAAAAGAATACTAGGCATTTCATGGTTAGTTTTCACCATGTTTCTCTTCTGCTTCGTTCACTCTTTCTACCGCTTGGGAAACTCTTTGACTATCATTAGGAGTCGATGTCAAATGGTTTTACCCATGCTGACGTCGTTGCAGATACATATGAAAAAGTAGATACCGTGTGAAACCGAACGTCTGAGGTGATAGTAGTGGAAGCCATTGAGCAACAGGGTACGTGGTATTCCATGTACCGCTAAGTATATGACGCAGACAAAAGATCAGATGCTTCTCATTGTGTAAAATCAATTTAGAAAACAACCATTCTCATTTGCAATACGTGTGCAGAAATGTCTTTCTGGGATCTCTTGATTGTAAAAGCGCGTAAACATCTGATGATATCGCTCTTCAAAATTATTTAATCAAGTATCAGTTCTTTTGTGCCGAAGGACTCTCTGCACAAATCGTTTCAGCCCCAACAGTCAAATTAGCGTGTCTCGCTCGAACACTCAGCATAATCTGAGGTTGGCAGGGACAATTACTGCTTGTCGAGAAACAGTCTTGTATGGAAAGGAGCAGATAGTTGTCATTCTCGTCTGTCAATAGGAAATATATCCGGTTAAACTTGAGTGTATGTATTCTTGTAGTCTGTAGTACTTCGAAAGTTTTGTTTCCAATTAGATCTAAATATTCGTAGTTAATACTCTCCTCTGCCTTCAGATAACCCTTCACTATCACTGGATCTCAAATGAAATCCCATTAATCATTTTATATCGACCCCCCTCGTATAACTTATTTTGTTAATATCAGGTTATTTGATCATCTCTTTGGTACGCGCTCAGTCGCTTGATCCAGAATCGATAAAGAGAATAGCTACGGCAACAGCGTTTATTGGGGGGATGAGATGAGTCAGAATTAGGCCACAGAGGCTCTAAATTTATGGGGCCAAATGAGTACCATACATGGCCGACAAGATGCACAGCAAATCAATCGAGACGATCATATCTGGCAGTCAAAGCGGTAGAACAAATCACGTTATAGGGGGCATCAGAAAGTGAACGCTAGAAAACAGTTCAGATAACGTACAGGCGTTCGATCGCGCAGCTGCAATCTGATTAACTGAGTAAGACTGATTAGCTAAGTGAGTCAAAACACATCAATTCACTAGACGCAGGGTATATCAATCAATATGACGTGATTTGTCTTTGCTGCTTCGTTAGGAGATGCGTTTCCTAACACAGGTGAAAACCTCTTCCAGAGTATCAGCCAGGTTGACCTCACAGAAAAAGTCAGTCGCCGTTACTACTACTAACATGCTTGCTTGTTAACTGCTGCAATTTTACTATGGCAATGACCAAACCATGAATAAAATATTTATGCCCAAGATGGACTAGAGCTTACGCTTGAGAATTGTAATTTTCATTGAGAGAACCGAGATGTAGCTAGGTTTTAATGAACCTATCCTTATTTACGATAGATGAAACATTTGAGAATTTGTTGCCATGACACCATTCTACCTGCCATCTTTCAAAAAAGGACATCATTCGTTTGGGATAACTTTTAGCTGAGCATCCGTGGAAAATCCGGTATCCTAAGACGCCAAATTTAAGACAGTAACAATTGACACAAAATGTCGTCCTGTAATTTAATCTAACACGTTGCCGTCTTGACATATTTGTCAGTCTAGCTTACTAAGGTAAACGGGAGGACTATGGTGACTAGGGCTTCGACATTTCAAAACACGTCCATTGCAGAATAACCAAAGGGGAACAACCCGAGGAAAAGAGGTTGCACGCACGGCATTGTTGATTGTGTGGGGTTGCTTTGCTAGTGAGACCTGATCGTACAGATAGACAGCTGAAGCACTGCTGTGTTCGCGTACAGATGAGGGGAGGTAGAATTGGCATCTAGAGGTTAAGGTCATTCCGATGATTCGGCGGTTGACCGTTACGGTTGACATATTACACAATACGCTCAAAAGAGCTGTAATACTCCTCATAATGATGTTGTACTTGACTACACCTATTGCGTACAGCACTAGTTAGAATCACTTATCGTAGCCCTAACTAGCAGCACTCACGGGATGAGCTAGCTCTTTATCACTAAGTGGGACATGCGGTCGAATCGAAGTCCTATGTTACGTTCCTCCAAGGAAATTTCATATCTTTCAACTTAGTTAGTCACACAATTTAGTTAAAAGGTCTGGATAGTCCCGAAGAGGGGAGATGCAAGGACTTGCAGCACAGACGAGTTCTAACCGGAGCTGAACTCTAACGTAAAGCGTTCTTTTAATATAAGTTGGTTGAAACCGTCTCAGAGAGTGTAGAAGCGGCAACAAATGTGAGTGAAGCTCTGTCAATAAATCTTAAATTAGTCCGCCTCAAAGAATGACTAATCTACCCAAAGCCTACGGACGGAATTTTCCATACCAACCTTTTTCCATAGAATAACTCACTTAAAGATCATCCAGCAGGTGATCGGCCAACTTACTCGATATTATCTTTATCCCAACCTGCTCCTCATTTCCAAATCCTCAACCCAAAGTAGCCAATAAGCATTTGTGCTTTTGATGATCAAGCGCCTAGAATGAAAGGTCAACAAACCGCTGTGGTGAATAATTTTAACCTCGAACCTGGGCGTACACTGTGTCTCGGAAACCCCCAATTATGATCCTGACATTTGTTGAAACTGGTCCAACAGATTAATACCCAGTCTGTGGTCACTATCGAAAACCAACCGACAATGAAAACAAGAACTCAGCGCGTTGCCCCTTGTGTATTGGTATCGACCCTGGAAAATAGAGTACAGAAAAAAGCATGTCAAGCTAGCGGGGCACGGAGCGAATTGTGGTCGTAGCCCCGGGACGGATGTTACAAATGGAATAGCTTGACTAAAACAAAAGTAGGCAAAAAGCCAAGATCATCAAAAAGGTACAAGTGAATGCGACTATCAAAAATATCATTTATTATAGCCGCTACACATTGTCCTTCATTGCAAGTTCCATTGTGCAGTGCAACGGACTAGTGATTCTTTCTTAGGCAGTTTGGAGAGAATGCAGCTTAATCTCGCGGTCAATCCATAATGTAGATCGCACTCAGCTCTAACACAGAGCACAGCGTGCTCAACAAGATCTCAATGAATGATCAAGTGTGTGTTGTCAGGCTGGTTACACCCTCCAAGTTCTGTCGGTCCAGAACGGAAGGACATTACCAATCAATTTATCAAGTCTTCACAGGCAGTAGACTAGATGCCGATAACAACATTCTCTATGACGGCGCCTGTGGTCTTATGAAACAACCAACATATCAGAACATCAGTTTGCTTGTTCGTAGTAGGAACGCACAACTATGACGTCGTATTCCAGTGAAGGCGGGTAGTCGATATTTTTTTATGTCTGGGAGAATTACAATTTCACAAACGATAAGCAAGCCAATGTAGTTGTGAAATCTATAAGGGCTGGGTCATGTGTTCTGTATCCCAGTAGAGCATCTCCACGCCAAACGTTGCTCATTGCGGTTGCTGACCGTTCGTTACTAGCACAACGTGACCTGGTGATGACGTGATCACGGACTAGGAAAGTCGTTCCCATTTCGTTACCTACGATTAATAGATTATGCCCGCCATTTTCAGGCACTTGCGCATACCAAAGCAATTGTCTGGAAATGTTGTCAGACCTAATGCTACGTCACTATCATTGACCAGCCTGTACATGCTAAATTTTAGACTCTTCTTTAACAAAGTATTTTTCGCTCATTTTCTCTCCCAATGACAAATTGCGCACATACTAATCTGCCACTTCCTAGAATACCTTCGGGATCAGCAGCAGGGCAAGTCGTGTACGGCACAAACGGACGGACCGATTGACGGCTGTACGTAATAAAAGCTACTGTGGTTGTGAGAATACCATAAACCCTTTCGACATTATCTGCTGATGCTTAAATTCTTGAATTCATCGAATCAGTATTCAACTTCAGACGCTACTTCTTGGTTACTTGGCCATTTTGATACATTAGGCATTGTCTTTTGATTTGAACTATGAATGGCTGGTAAACAATTTTCCTTTCTGCAAAGAAGAATGTGGAACAACCGGATGTAATCAAACGTAATCTGTGTTTGAAGAATGAAAGTGATGGTATACAATTCGGTATACAATTCTTCCCCAATACTGTTATGGTCCGACTATCTGGTCCGAGGAGTTGATTGTTCCTGAGGTTTACAACGTTAAGGATATTGGGAAATAGATGACACGAGACCTTAAGAAAAGGACATTACACCAGCCACGCTAGAAGCTTTGACAGTCGCAGAAGAATGTCATACGTTAGAATTTTTCACATGATGATTAATTTATAGCATCAGCTCTGAGCTATCTGTGTTAAGTATAGGAAAAATAAGAACCTCTCCTGAAATATTTAATACATATCATATTTGTCTGTCTTTTTCACTTTGGATTTCTTCGAAATAATAGATGTGAGCCGTAAATGCTATTAATTCAAAACGTTTCTTCCTATTTAGAACTAAAACCGCTCGTTGTAGATCATTTCCTGCTGATCCTCCGGGAATCTCATTTCGAAAGAATAGTACTACATTTTTAAATTCGAATGTTTGACGTACTGTTCCATTCTAGCATGTTATGAGCAGAACAACTGGAATTGTTGTGGCATTGGAGAATCTCATTACATAGGTCAGCTTATAAGCAGTGGTACACAAAGTTACAAATGAAAAAAACTATTAATCAATGTTGAAGAGCATTCACTGATTGACATCACGTTTGTAAATTATAGCTAAGATGAGTTTACTGGTGACTAACCGTAGATTTTACTTAATACAAATTAAATAACGTTCATACAATTATATCGTTTATTTTGAAGAGCAATGTACACATCTTCGTTTAATGGAAAAACAAACGGTGACACTAATATTAAGCACCGGATGTGTAAAAAAAGGAGAATGTGAAAATAAGCTGTCTCTCAAATGTGAGACGCTGCACAGTTAGCAACAATGAAGATTTGACAAGCCATCTCACAAGAATAGCAAGCGTTGATGGGCCAGTCATCGAATGAAAAATTATTTGTGGCGTATGTACGTAACAGTTCAAGAATTTGGAAAATAGACGAAAAATAACAAAAAGAAAATAGGTGACCGATCAGTCTCACAAAATCAAAAGCTCTTCAGGGCACAGAAGTGCTAGCAGAGTCAAGGCTCTCGCATCGGGACAGAAAAATGTCCTTCATATTGAGACAAATGTCAGAGAGGTGGCAACAATTAACGCCAGGTTCCTCGCATAAATGTATCGTAGGTTTTTAGGGAACCTAGAACAGTCAGTAGACATAAATCCGTGACTGCGTGGGAGGGCAGCCCCAGTCGAAGAATAGCGTTACTTGAACAGAGAAATATAATACCGCCAAAAGAGATCATCACAGATCAAAGTATGGAGGACCGATTGAATGATGGCAGTATTAGAGTCAGTCTCGTACTTCACAATCTTGCCTGTCCAGGCAAATTGACTTAGGTAATCATCCAGTATACTGACGTCAAACACCACAGCAGCGCCGTCACGAACCACGATCACATCAGGATTTGATGAACGAGCTCGCCGTTGGTACGCGCAACTCCTCGATGACTGTATAGCCCGAGTTACCCAGTCGTTACGCCAGGTCTTTGGCCAAACGGTTGTGCTGAGCACAACGCACTTCATGGGTGATCCAGCACGATTATAGAATATGAGCAAGGCTATCCGGTTGACCGCAGTTGCCACGGCAGAGTACTGAGTGGCCACTTCGGCCAAGAATAAAGATTCTGGGGAAGATGCGATCTGGGTTAAATAGCCAACGACTAGAGAATGGAGAGCGTAACACTTCCTGAAGACCACGGTCATCAAGCGAATGGTAGAGTTTATCCATCCACGCCGCATGGGCTTCCTCCTTGTTCGTCACCACTACACCCTAAACGTGTACCGGGACGTTCACTTCCCTCAAGAAAGGGCCAAACGAATTATCTCTGATCACATTCTGCAGAACTGGACATTGACTGGAGAGAAGTCTCTCCACTCGAGATTTGCGCGAGATTGGAATAGTGGTTGGCAAACTTGGGATGTCCAAACCGCTCAAACGAATTGGGGTATAAATGTAGCTCAGTGGTGTGTCTTTAGGAAGGCAGAACAAACTGGCGAATCGTACAATCCATAGCTTTGAGCGTGTTACGGTGAACTCGGCTCAACAGTAATAAGTGATTCATTTCCAAAATCAGATGCTATCTCAGGAGTTCAAGATGTTGGTGTGGCTTCAAGGGCGTTTTGGTAGTTCCATCCAGCATCGTACGGAATTGCAGACGGTGATTAGTGAATGCTTCCAGGTGAACGGGATACCTAGATAGGTCACCGTGTCTGAGACGCTTAGTGAATGGATAATGTCCGGGCC
The DNA here is from genome assembly GCA_014338405.1 of Paragonimus skrjabini miyazakii. Taxonomy (NCBI): domain Eukaryota; kingdom Metazoa; phylum Platyhelminthes; class Trematoda; order Plagiorchiida; family Troglotrematidae; genus Paragonimus; species Paragonimus skrjabini miyazakii. Next base: position 94,981 of record JTDE01002325.1, on the reverse strand, counting down.
GAAGTGGTTAGACTCATCAGAGATGGCGGTTTTGTTAGGTTTACGGTCACCGCGGAGGACCATGAATTCAGTCTTCTGTGTGTTGATCTTTAGTCCGGCTAGCTCCAGGGCACTAGCGACGGCTACAAGCTTCTCCGAGGGACGCGTGAGATTTTCAGCTGGGAGGATCAGGTCGTTAGCATAGATGAAACCGCTAACTAGTGTGTCGTGGAACTGGTAGCCAAACCCCATTGCCATGATGAATAGAAGCGGGGATAGTGGGTCACCCTGGCGAACACCACGCTGGGATCGGGGCACGGAGCCATTGAGCGTGGTGGAAGCATTCCTGTAGGAGTCGGTAATGTAATG
>JTDE01002325.1:76981-94533 GCA_014338405.1 Paragonimus skrjabini miyazakii | reverse complement strand
ACCGCTAACTAGTGTGTCGTGGAACTGGTAGCCAAACCCCATTGCCATGATGAATAGAAGCGGGGATAGTGGGTCACCCTGGCGAACACCACGCTCGGATCGGGGCACGGAGCCATTGAGCGTGGTGGAAGCATTCCTGTAGGAGTCGGTAATGTAATGCGTTAGAGGTGGAGGAGCACCGAAAGCTTGGGCCGATCTGATAATCAAATTCTCTGAGATAGAATCGAACGCTTTGGGCACATCGATAAGAGCCGCACACAAACTTGAAGACGTGGTACATGAGTTCCGAAACATCGCATGAAGCAGGGAGGTCGCCTCAAGGCAACCGTCACGGTGTAGAACTGCAAACTGGACAGCGGATAGTTGCAAGCGCGTATTCCAAAGATCAGTCAATATCTTGTGGAAACAACGTATCAACGTTGAATATATGGCGACAGGTCTGAGCTCGATGTGAGATGAAGGGTTGTTCACTTTGGGTACAAGCGTGATGCGAGAGCGACATAAATGGATCGGACAACCTTGGGTTTGCAGGAACAGGTTGAAGTATCCGACCAAGGCATCAGCTTTCATGCGCTTGAGCAACAGTTTGCCCAAACCTGGAGCGGTATTTCCCATATGCTTCAAGGTGCGTGACACTTCTTCTCCCGAAATCGGGTCAACCAGAGACCAGTCCGGAGGCAGAATTGTGCGAGATGGTCGCTCATCAACGTGCGGATGAGCCGATAATACCTCGGATCAGTATTCGTTGGAATTACCTGGGAGGCTGCGGTTCATCTTATAAGCATTTCTCCAGTTGCCAGAAAAACTGCAAACGCAGCGTCTTCCTTACGCTGGTGGTATAGGGTTTGGATCGCTACATAGTTAGCTTTCCGTGTCTGCTTTCTGGTCACATGGGTTCCCACGTTAACACAACCACATCGTCAAGTGATCAGTCGCCAGCTGTACGGAAAAGCTAGTGAGGCGTGCATGTTCAGCAGAGATTCGACTTGTACCACTGTGAAAATACCTGCCTGAAGACCGCAGGCAATAGCTAGTAGTTCGTCACTGTGTAGGAAAGCCTCGCTATTGGACTCCAGTTGGGTAATCGCTGTTTGGATCAAACAGGAAAACCACTCAGAGTGATCAGCAGCTTGGTACCCAATATCCGATGTCCTGTTAGTCTGTGACACGGTGGTTGGATTGGGAGCGGGGACAGTATTCCTCTGCCAATTCAGCGCATACAGACGAGTCCGAATGCCCTCCAAAGTTTGACCTGGGAAATGTGAAAGGAGCCAACGATGAGGTTCGCGTCGAGTAAGACACGACGGAGCCAGCGTATCGGCAAATCTGATAAGAGAAGCCGATTCTTGCTGAGACTAATTGAATCCGGCGGTTTTCATGGACACGAGCTCATGGTTGCGTTTGAGAAGATGTGCTTGCCTTCTGTGTTGACTGAGACCAATTTTGGTGGGAAAGCTGCGGTCACAGTTGGCACAGTCAAAGATTGTGGCAGGCTGGGTATCCATTTCCTGCCCTGGACCATTCATGCGTCGATGCATACGAGTATGTGTCGACAAGCCAGCGTTCGATTTGCAAATCTGGCCACATTCTGAACAGGTGTACTTCGCTCACCTATCCTGTGTACTGGTAGTTACCTGCACTGAGGTGCTGGCGGTAATTTCATTGTCTTGATCGAATGTCACCAGTACGATTAAAACCTGGTAAAGTGGTTGGCCCTACCTGGAGTTGCTGAATTCTTAGCCAGTCAAGGTTTGCATCGAGACCGCTCAGTCGGCAGCAAGAGGAGGTGGTTCAGCGCGCCGACTACAGGACAAACAAATACATGAGTTAGAGTATCGATCGTCTTGTTCTACTAGCAGACATGAAGTTCATGCCTCACAACAGACAGACAGGTGATTGGTGATTGCGTTCATTACTGACGTTACGTAAAATGTAGCAAGATTTTTTTCAACCATAACGGGACAAAACAAATTCACGACGTCTCCTTCAGGTGCTAATTTCACCAGGCGATCAGCCACGAATGAATATCACATGAACCACCTCCTTGAAAATTCCGAAAATTAGCCAAAATAAAGAGGTTTCACCACTGCACCTGCTGAAACTTTTTAAATCGAATTTTGAAATTAATACTGAGCTTATAAGTATCGCGTGGGTCTATGTTCCCATCAGAAATGTGGCTCTCTCAGACATGAAGAAATGAACCACAGAACAAAGACTATTCTAGAACTTTAAAATGTGAAGATTACAATGTCACATTATTTTTGGAACAGCAACTGTTGTACAAGGCCATTTTATTGACAGATGAGCAGTAGGTTCAAGAAAAATGTAGAAAACCTCTGGAAACCCTCTCTCCTCCTACCGGTTCGACACGATCCCAGTACCTTTGCATAGTATACCCTGTTGTTTAGACGAATTTACATGTGACTGCCGAGACTGTTAAGTTAGCTTCGCTGATAGAAATCCTGGTATACAGATTAGTTGGCAAGTTCTATCATGGTGACTTAAAAGTGTGTGACAACCACGAATTAGTCTACAGGAAAGCATGTGTGAACTTAACTCAGAAGTTGTCACATACCTGATCAGATTGGTGACACTACTAATCTATCAGCTTTGTTCGGTATTTAGATATTTAGCTTAAAACTAATTCACATGATAAACGTCGAATAAAGTAGTACTGATCATAACCATTCACCTGTCTGTACACAAATCAACTGACAATGTTAACGTAAATTATGAGAAAGTATGACTTAAAATGTGCCCAAGTGATTTTTCTCACGCCTTCATTGTTTTAGAAGTTGCACTACTGATAAATAAATAAAAAATCACATTAGTTCACATGTGTCTGAATTAGAAGAGTGACTAAAATAAGTGCGATTTCCCGCAACCCCTCTTTCTATAACTTATTAAGAGGACGCAAAATTCAAACTTGTAGAAACCAATTTAATTCCAGTTGTGATCTTCTGATCCTCGTTCGTCCTTTGCGAATGATACATCATCGCTGTATCTAACTCAACAAATAGCGATACAACAACGGAATGTCAACATACAGCTCTACTAAATTAACTCATTTTGTCATTTACCTCGTGAGTTCATGGGATCCATACTTTTTCGAACAAGAGTTTCTATAATTATAAGATGTGAAGAGAAAGCCAACAACTATCCCATTGATCTCATCCAAAATCTTACTGAAACATGGCGCTTAAACGCATAGTCGACTAACTTATAGTGTGTAGACTAACGAAGTAAAATAACACGTACGAGTGCATCCACCATGTGTAGTTATCAACAAAATTGGCAAAATGTCAAATAATTGAGAAAATGTTGCTTTAGAATTTCGTTAGATTCGAACCAGTTACACAAACAACACGTTCAAACACGACATGTTCACTACTATCTGAATCATGAAATTTTGAACTCCGTTAGTAGCCTGTTGCATCACCACTTGCCGTGCACTAAAATCTTGCTCCCGTCGCTGGGTTGAATCTAGCCAACGTCCAAGCTTTTTGCAATCGGATCTCTTTTAAAATGAAACATTTGCCAAACTACTTATCAGCAATATAATTTCAGTGCACATCGGTGGCGCTTTTGAGTCTCGTGGTAGACTGATTGAGAAATCTCGTTTAAGCAGTCAATCTGCTGGATCATCTGGGGGATTCCATACGAGATATTGGGTCTGGTGGACAAATGAATGTACATTTTTGAGCTCTCGGTATGATTTCACAGCTTGGCTAGTAGAGTGGACGCCGTACTTCGTCATGCTGGTGCTAGTTGGAATCAAGCCGAAACCTAGAATTTTGGCTATTGAACTTGTTCAAAAAGGAACAGATCTACCAACTTTATTTTAAAGTTAGGATAGGATAGGAATAGAAATCGCATGAAAAATTGAATACGTCCTATCAAATATGATACAAGTACTTCCAAGCATATCATCAACCAGCAGTTAACGAGTGACAACGGTAGGTAATGTAGCGTTTCATACAGTTTTCTACTTCATAATTTCGCGATAATTCCAACTGAAACATAAATGAGTAGACGTGACGAACAATTGTTTTCGATAATTCATCATCAGATCAATACAATTATATAGATTCAGCAAAATCAAAAACAGTGTGCAAACAAGACAAAGAGGTTTAGTAGAATATCAGTGGATCAAGCAGAACGTTACGAAATATCTAGGCCTCCATAGGTCAGTCATTTAGAGAGCAAATCACCAGTGTTAACGATGGGTGGTTTGGAGTTCCACCCATCATTGCGTCACAAAGTTATCGGTTGGAGTTTGGTTGGGCATACCGACTGATGGTGTGACCTTTAGCCACGGCAACTGCAGGGCTTGCACGACTTTTTTGTGTGAACATAAAATCGGATTGCGTAATCGAATGGCGATCGATTCAGTAGTAGCCAACATCCGTTGTCCGACCAGTTTTGGGTGGTTTGTCGGGACTTTGTAGACAACACGGAACGCTTGAGTGGGGTCAACCCGGTGATCAGTATCTGCCAGATGTGCGACGACTGCACTGTTGATGGATTTGGTTGAACCTGTCCCGAGTCACGCTGGATGGTGTTCTTTGATCCGTCTTGACAAACGCCTCGTCGTGCGACCTACATATTCTGCTGTACAACAGCAGGAAAATGAGTATACAACCATGGATTGGTCGAGGACAGGAAGTTTGTCTTTCAAGCTCAAAGTCAGCAGGGAGGATGTGGTGAACCAACTGCACAGCGTTGCCGCCGGAAATATGCGCCTAAGAGTCTGATAAAGTCGACGGTTTAGTGTATCCGTTGCAATATCATTCTTATAAGGGAGACGGATGAAAATAGCCTTCTTTTCTACCGTGGTAATCTGACTCCGTGGCTCAGACGCGATCATGTTCCGGGTTATGAAACGATCCGGATAGCCATTTTCTCGCAACACGTTGACGACTGTCTCCAGTTCCCGGTCTATTGTGTCTGCAGAGCAAATTTTCATTGCTCTACTAGTCAGGCAGCGAACGAGGTTTCGTTTTTGCTTTAAAGGCACGAAACTATTGAAATTTGTATATTGCCCAGTCCAATTCGCTCTACGATAAACGGGGCGTTGTAAACTACTGTCTGGGCGCCTATTCACACACATCGCACATCTGGCAGATACTGATCACCGGGTTGACCCCACTCAAGCGTTCCGTGTTGTCTACAAAGTCCCGACAAACCACCCAAAACTGGTCGGACAACGGATGTTGGCTACTACTGAATCGATCGCCATTCGATTACGCAATCCGATTTTATGTTCACACAAAAAAGTCGTGCAAGCCCTGCAGTTGCCGTGGCTAAAGGTCACACCATCAGTCGGTATGCCCAACCAAACTCCAACCGATAACTTTGTGACGCAATGATGGGTGGAACTCCAAACCACCCATCGTTAACACTGGTGATTTGCTCTCTAAATGACTGACCTATGGAGGCCTAGATATTTCGTAACGTTCTGCTTGATCCACTGATATTCTACTAAACCTCTTTGTCTTGTTTGCACACTGTTTTTGATTTTGCTGAATCTATATAATTGTATTGATCTGATGATGAATTATCGAAAACAATTGTTCGTCACGTCTACTCCTCTGTATTTCATGATCCTGATTGTTATTCACACCTTTCACTCTCCTCAACTTCACATATACAGCCAACGTTTAAACCAACTTAATCGACCTAATCAATAATCGATAATTACAAATCACACTTCTCGGGTCACGAGCCTTACTTTCTGTCGGCGTTCGGTGTCGCTGGTGCACAGAATTTTGGAGAGTTGGAAGCTAATGGAATCAACCGACTATTGTGGGAAATTTCCCTGTTTATCTGTCATCGGTATTATCTCAGTTGTGACCTCCAAGATTATTTAGGAACGATACGACGGATTGTACCTACTGGATACTGCATTCGGCGTAGTAGATTTCTAAATCAAATACACTTTAACAAACTATCGGTTCAGATCCCCTATAGTAGACATCTAATCGCAAGTTTCTTGGGGTTTCCTTTGGTAGCTTCTATAGTGACCCGTTTATATTGAATACATGACTGCCAACTTTTTGTCTCTCAAATTGTTGCCTGGTGATTACCGGAAGAAATGGAGACCACAGTTCAGCTATTCCTTACAATTCACTTTTATTTGAAATGAATTTATTTTATGGACTGCGAACTAAATCCCGTGTGTGACAAGGAACTTGACACTAGCCTAGATCTATCCTGAGTAACTTAAACAGCTGAGTCAGCTAGTTCGTCTGACACGGCAGTGCTCACAAGTGCAGCAGTTTTATTGATATTCACGTGAATGGTTGTGTAAAGTTCGGAATGCGCAAACAAAGACGACTAATCACTGTAGAACAAAAATTTCAAGTCCCAGTTACTCAAGATGACATATATAGTTACGTAAAAATGGGCAATGTACCATTTGTTGACAGATTTCTGAAATTCAGGCGAACTCTCCGACTGCGGGACGATATTGAGATGAATTCCAAGTGTATCTAACATTGGTAACATAGCGAAGACACTAAGTTTAATGAAATTAACATTCAGGTAAACTATGTTTTTAACAGCATGCGACTGCTGTTTTTTATATCCACCTATTTCGACTGTCTAATTTCACGTTTGGACTCGGTTGATAGACACAACCATACAAGACCCACGTAAGAAACTGTGCCATTGAAAGGTGATATTAACGGTTGATTGAATTGATGTCTTACTCCTAAACAGACAAACAGGTTACTGAGCGTTTGAAATAACGTGTTAATAAAATATAAACGAGAAGCAAGGACAAAAAGTAAATAACGAGTAGCTGAAATAGTCTTCTTTATTTAATCAGATTTGTATAAGCAGCCTATCCTACGGGAGTAATTTATTTGGCAGGGCCCCAACTCTGAGAATACTAAGTATCTGAATTGCATGAAGTATAGCTTGTATTTTGCCGTCTTTCAACACGAGTGAGTGAATTGAAGCTCAATTCAGTTGTCTGTGTAAGTCCACTACTCGTAACACCGCACTAAGTATAACGTCTCCGGGTCTAATCTACTTTCGTTTTTCTGTGTGTGCTTGTCAGAGGGGTTATACGTAACCAACACGTCAGTGGGGTATCCATGTCGATTGGGTGTCGTTACAAAATGAGTAAGCATATCGAAATTTCACCAAGCTCACCCAGTGTAAGACTGCGAACAAAAGAATTCCACTTCTTTAGTTCCAGGAGACACTAGATTTCTCTATTTTTAATCATTTTAGATCACCTGCTGTCACGTGGGTGTTTTTAGTTTCCACGTTTCTTTAAAGGTGATATTCGAAAATGCACAGTTTATCTGCCGATATTTGTGCCTTACCCGTAAGCCGTACACTAACTGTTAACGTTGACTGAGTTCTATCAGCATCATCAATTAGCAAATTTAAGTTTGTACTGAAACCCGTACATACTCTGACTGCCAAACTTGTATTGTGTGGACGTCAGAGCACGGCTGGGTGCGCGAAGACTTATTTTTGTGTTTGTATAATGGCCGACATTGTCAATCTCACTGACCATCGGTGATTATTGTGGAACCCGATTATGTTGATCAGTTACTCACTTTTATTATATGTTAGATGTGTTTTAAAGGGGTTTACACTTCTAAATACATGTTTTGACACATATCTGACGATGAACCTCATTAGCTGAAAACAACATAGAGTGTTTTTCCATAGTTTTGCTGAAAAGAATTCAAAAACTTATATTTCGATTAGAATGTTAGGTTTTCAGCATGTGAAACAGCGGAATGACTTCATTCTCATAAATCGCATGAGGTGTTAAAATTGACAGAATCTGTAACAAGTTAAACGAATAAGTTAAATCAACGCAGTAAACCGATTGATTAAACTTGTGAAATGTATGTGTGAACACAGAGTATCCTAACGTCGGCTTGGATTATCTTCAATAATTTTCTGATAAATCCGTTTATCGATGCAAATCTGAATGATATTCCACAGTTCTGGAAGTTATACTCAAATATTTTGATAACTTGTAACATGGTTGTCTTCAACAAACATATTTGTTCAACTTCAAATTTGATGTTTCTTATCTTAATGACTATTTTTTGGTTAACAACTGAAACCACATAAATCCAACTTACATGAAGTCTCCAATTTTCTGGTTTTCATAAACTGTCAAGAACATTGTGATTCTAAATTTAAATTGTTAATCTTTGACGTCGGAAAGGTCTACTCAGCATTTCTTAGCATGAAAAATCATGATTCCAAAAAGATGTATTTCACTCCCAAATTTAAATAGTGCAGACCTGATTTTCTCTCATGCTTACATGTAGATAACACCAGGTATTGGTTCAGTTTTGTTTGCGCAAATATTTCACCCAAGTTTTAATCTTTTTGTTTACATAAAAAAAGATTGGATTCTACCGGGGTTTCAGCGAAGCAGTCTAGTCACGATTTCAGAAAAATAGAGAATTACCAGCTGGAAATTAAATAGGTAAGCTATGGAAGATAAAATACTTCATAGGTTTTATAATGGACTTCAAATATCGCAATTACTTATGTTTGTGCTCTAAGCTCTGTCAGTTGCTGAATAAACCGGATCACATCAAGTGGTCAAGTAAGCGTGATTGAAAGATACTGCAGCCAACGTGCTTGTGCATCAAATCTACTAAACATGTATAACCCGACGTGTTAGAAGTCATTCCATAACTCTGTAGAGTTAATTTTCAAGCCATTACTGCAGGATTTTAGATTATGGTACACACACAGTAGATGTATTCGAAACATGACACCAGTTCGTATGTAAATTTCAGCTGTTTTTCACAACTTAAATCCTTTGAACGTTTAAAACGTTGTACCGCAAACCCCACAGTTTTGCAAGCAATACACAATTACTTCTATTAAAGCAATATGAACTGGAAACCAACTTCGGAGCCAACTTAAAAATCTATACAATTCCGAAAGTGTAGACTGTCATCCAGCTAGTGGAGACACATCTTTTGAGAGAAAAGTGGATGACCTAGTTTATTTACAACAACTAAATGAGACAATTAACGGGTTCATCTGCCATTAGAATACAAGGGTTCCTGAGCAATAAATTATGTACAGACTAGTCCACAGCACTTTCTTGCCTGACAGCACCTGGTTTTGGATGGCACAAAGTGTTTTATTTCGCGCCTTCGTTTCTCGGGTTGTGTATGTGCATTGTCGCATGGAACAAAACAAGTCAAGTTGGTAACTATTAAGTGAAAAAGTATTTCTATATCCTTGATCTCATCCGTTAATATTAGTAATATGTAGGAATCGACAAGAATCGAGGCGTATATGTGGCGTTTTGTGAACCAAAGTCGTTAACATCCATTAGCATGCAATTTGTGCGTAAAACGGAACAGAGTGTCAAATGAAGTTAGGTTTGGAAGAGCTGTAATCTTCAGTAGGCTGATGAATTTTCAGTAAAACTGTGTTACAGCCTTACCATGCGAAGTATCATAAAATATACAGTGCTCGTAACTATTCGTTTGTAGCATTACGTGTCGTTCATAGTTCCCTTTTCGCAGAAATGTAAAACCTAAAGAACATTCCAGAAGTTAAATGGAATTGTTTGCTTCAGTTTTTAAAATAGAAATAAACATTTTTCACGATTCGCTTATCAAAGATTTTCGTGGAGGACTGTCAGCGCTCCGCCATTTTGCAAGATTACACAATTTACGTCATTCTTATGATAAATAATGAATTCGCCTTGATGCAGCTTTCCTGTGGCTGCCCAGTTAGTTAGCTCCGTGCCAGTCAAAAAACACTCTTCTGTTTTTATACATAGATCACAGTCTAAATAAATGAAATGTATTCTTTAAGATATCACTTCACTGGAATTCCTTTGTCTTTCACTGGACCAGCATGGGGTAACAAGCGGAAACCTGCTGGGATGGTGTAAGAAACCGATGTTAGTAATCCATCAATTACTAATATTTCTTCAAACCAGTAATCAGCTACCATATTAGTTTTTAATGTTCAAATTTTCTGACTTTTCTGTGGACTATTTCAATAAAATGCAAAAACATCAAAACTCCTAAACTGAACTTCCCTTCATCGGAGAAGAAACCATCACTTCAAAGATAGCCCCAACCAACTTGGTGTTCTCCGGACAATAATCTGTGCGGTATATGTGACCCATTAAGTGAGGGTGTACGCGTTAGTTTACGGTAACTGAAGCGTTATATTTTACTGTGTAGTCGCAGCATTCATCAGGCAGACAATTTCAGTTTCAGCACTCCTTCTAGATGAGACGTGCTCAGTAATACATTTATAGTTGAATAATAGTATCTCCTTTAATACACTGAACAGCACTTACAGTTAACTACAATATTTTACAACTATTTAGACATTCCAGCCAGCTTTTCAAAGTAAAGGCACTAAACTTGAGTTTCGCTTATATTAGGGTCCATTAGTAGCGTGAACCCCTTTCATGACCTGGATATCAATTCCCATCTACGTGAAAACTGTGAAAATCACTGCGTCATTAAGGAGAAGGTGTAAGTAAATTCAGATAATAAACAATGTGAGCCTGATAAATCTCTCGTCACTAATCAGAAATCCTTTTTAAAAATCTTGCATAGACAGTCTTCTATTTTCCTGGTCACACCGTATTAGCAACTGTTTTGAGTATTTCCAAATGTTTAATGATTTCATCCTGCTCATTTACATGTTCATCTTGTTCAACGAATTATCTTTTTGTTATTTGGAAGCTGCAGTTAACATAACATGGTTGATGTAATGTCGTTCATTCATCTTTGATATTAGTTATCAGATGCACATTATTCATCTGGTTCGCAGTAGAGAAACTGCATGCTGCACACGGGACAAAATGTAGACCACTATCCGAATGACAGGAGGAAGTAACAATGTGACAGAATTTAGTAGAATAGTTTAAAGGTGGAGTTTTAATTACTAAGCATCCGTTTATCGTGCTGAAATTAATGTTGGTCAAATTTAGCTATCTTTACAAAAGTATGTCTTTTCATTAAACATCAAAACGCGAAATGGTATATGCGTCTCGTCTTATAAGTGTCAAAAAATTAGGTCTCAAAGTGAATTCTCAAACTTTTACAGATTTGCGCTTTCTGCAGTTATGAGATAAGTAACTCTGTGAGTTCGATTTACACATTTGTATTCAAGATAACAAAACTCAGCGGGACGTCATCGAACATGCACACTCAGTTACAAATGAATTGATTTTCTAGTTTATTTAACAAGAAGACGGATTCTATTTGTCTCTCGAACTAAGTCAGGATTAACAGATGTTGACTAAGGTTGGGTGTGTGAATATTAAAGCCTGTGTACAACTTCATTTGGATAGATCCAAACAGGGTGGGTGAGTTGTGTCAGGCAGTACTTAACAAGATCTATGAAAAACATCTGTTTAACTGTGAACTTTATTGGGACGCTGAACAGTCAGGTGGAGAACACCTCTCGGAAAGCAAAGAAATCAATGGCAGATGTGTTGTTGGATCCCATCGAGGCATTCCCCTTGAAAAGTGTCAACATAACGGCAATGAAAGAACGATAGAGTGATACACAACGCCAAGTAACCGAGGGCATTCTGGAGAAATCTTAATGATTGCCGAGTAATGATGCACATGGTATGGAACTGACAAAACTTTCCTCAAGCAGTAGAGTTTTTCAGAACTCAGAGTTTCGATCAAAGTGAAAGAGTTATGTGGAGTACCTTGCCAAACCGAGTTATCACAGGGACAGTCGTAAACCACGTTACTAGAAAACAGATTTGTTTCCTCAAGGAACCTTCAGTACCTCTCGACTTGTCTCCATCACTATAGACATTTTAGCAGGAACAACTTAGTGCAGCTATAACGTATATTTTACTGATTATGAACTCTCATTCCCTTGTTCACCATGACTGCTAGTTAAACTTTTGTTTGAATAGACTGCCATACCATTCTAAATATTCTCCTCTTATTGGCCATTTATGCAAGGTTTTTCATAATCTATAATATTTTGACACTGCTAAGCAAATTGATAATTTCTTTTGAGGACAACACGGCTAGGACCTTCTCCAAGTTGAAGTTACCGAACTCATTAGTCTGTTGAACAATATTCTGATTACCCATCAGCAAAATGAATTTTAGTTCGTAGAAATTAGACATCACTCACAAACGATCGCTGACGTTATGATCCCATAGATTTTCCAGTCAGCTCTATCTAACATATACTCACCGGTACTCAACATGGCCCGCAACAAGTTAATGATTTCTGTGAATTCCATTTGAAGCGATGTCTTAGTTGCGGGATGATCGATTGCAATTAATAGAACAGATTTTGTATCTTCCCCGGAGACGGTCGGGTAATGTTAGGATTCCTTGTAAGTGAGTACAGTTAGCAGTTTGTATAGGATAATTTAGCCATGCTTGATACGAGTGCAGTGATGCAGTAGTTAACACAATTGCCTTATGAAAGATTGTCTCGATTTCCATTTCTGGCAGTGGCAAGTATATGCACTACTGACAAACGCAAAGTTTGAGTCTAGTGCTTCTTTTCGAGAAAGACTTATTGGAAACTTCCTATGGATGCAACAGCTGCGATCAATTTTGAGCAACGTTCAGATAAGATAAATCAAAATTTCATACTATTCGCTAAAAAACTGATACCTCACTTACGTTTATTCTAAGTTGTGGACGCATGACGTCATGTGCTTTTGAGCAGTTAGGCAACAAAATAAAAAATAGCACTTTGTCTGCGTCTAAGTAAACATGAACGGACACAGTACATTCATAATGAAAGTTTGTTCCTGTCATGAAATTTAAGCCCACCCTTTTCGAGCCTCACAGCCAAGGTCCAAACTAGTCTACTGAATAAATAAACCAATCGAAGCGATGCAGATCGAGGTACACGATGTCCGCCTGAATTTTGTTGGTACATACTTCGTTTATCCCAAGGCAATGAGTAGAAAATACGACTGAACTTTATTCGGCTACATGGTAAAAATGAGGGATGAAACTAGGCGAGGTTTTTCTAGATTTTGTGTCATACTTTGAGCACAACTTACAATTGTCCAGGGCTGTCCCATTCCCGCAAACGTTTAGTAAAGTGCTTACTCACATGTCCGTGAGAATTCGTAAGTTTCATTCATTTTTGAGTGTTAGTTACACTTTTTCTCTATTTAATAAAAGAGATACACTGCTATATTTTGCAAGAAAATAATAAGTTTATTTAAAATTTTGGAGTCACCGATTTATTATTTGTTTTTCATTGGCACTGCAGTCTAAGTGTAAAAGTTGCTTAGCATGGATTTTTGTCCAACAGTTTCAGGTTCCGAAGACAAAATTTAAAACAATGGACTTTTGCACAATTTCAAGATATTTTTGAGGTGCTGCATAACTTAAGAACAATGCAACACAGCCATCCATTTTCATGTAATCGGTTTAGTAGTATAAAATACCGAACCAACGCAGATGTATGCTGTAACAACACCACATAACTAAAACTTATTTCGATTCTATCTTTGTTGAGAAGGAACGGGTAGCATATAGCTACCGTTTTGTGTGCAAAGAAAATGGTGGAATGGCTGTATATGGACACTATAAAACCAGAATAAGAGGTGGTGCAATAAAGGATGATGATCAAAGACTGTGATTAAAACAAACTTATTAGGGGTGGTAATTTTTGGTGTAATATGGTAGCAATATCTCTTTAATCTGTGAGGATGTTCACTACTTTGGCGGTTGATTTACTTAAAGTATACGAAGATCAATTGATACTGGCTCTCGTTACTTATTACTCAAGAAACTCACGGTACTGTGTTACAGTTCCGTTCACAGACGTGATTAACTAACGATAAGAAAGCAGTCACTTACCACACGTTCTTACTAAGTTTCTTGAATGATCCGAAAAGAAAACCACCGCAAACAATGGGACTTTCACTGAGAAAATCAATGGGAAATCCAAATAAAAACTGTCACAACACTGCAAGGAGTAAGTTTTTATGATGTGAGACTGTATGGTGTAATAATTCGCAGAAAGTAAGATTCTTTGACCAAGTAGTATTGAGCTGATATTTATTTTGTTTATCAAGCTCTCCATAATTTAGCGAGGTAACATTTTGAAGCTTTGGTCTAAAAGCCAGTGAGGATTTTGTTTGCAGTTTGAAACCGGTAGTTGTGATTGATATGAAAAGCACAGTTTTAACTATAAGTTTAGCCATCTGCATTATAAAACTGCTGAAATTTTCCATTTATTTGATGGACTTCTTGATTTTATTGGTATCGTAAATAAGTGCACATAAGCAAAACTATCAAACTGAACACCACCCACACTTGATTACAGCATTTGAACTCAGATAAGACTTTCGTCTAGCTCACTTTGGAGAAAAGACCCAATCTTAAATGCACATTCAAGTTTTAAACTTCTAGTTGTAGGTAACAATGCAAACAAAACAATTTAGACGTGTTCACTTGATGGTTATCGTTTTGTACTATTTGGACACTATTGAAAAACACCTACTTTCTAAGAATGTCAAAGTTTTGGTCTCTGAAAAGAAAAGTGAAAACCACTCGTGATATTGATGCGGACAATGAGAAAAAGTTCTTTTTCGTACGATCAGCAATCCAGAAAACGTTCAGTTGAATATTATGCTAAAACAGATTGGATGCTGTACATACTCACCCATCTGCATTCAACAACCGAATACGTTCATGTTCTGAGATACTAGAAAGAAACAACAGAACTGCTATTTGAACACTTGACCTCGAATTAAACCTCCTTAGACAGAAACTCATTTTCACTACGCAGCTTTTAAAATCGAAAATGAGCCACGCCGATGAATCAGATGGGTTATCGTCAACTATTTTTAGAGATTGAATGAATGTGTTGTCTCAACTCATGGCTATTATCAGACAATGCCTTCACTTCCAAATTATGGCTGATTGGTAGAGGACTGTATGATAACCCAAAATTCATGAAAAGGCTTGTTTTAAACTATAACCAATGGTCTGCATCTCTGTAACGTTGAAAATGTTCAAAACACTTTTCACAAGAATACGTACCTTATCATCATTAGTATGAATTTTCAGGATCAACATTGGAAGCTGTTGCTGGTCTCGGGCACCACAGCGTACCAATACTACGTAGAACTCATAAGATTATCCATCACTATAAGTCTCTATGACGGGTAGACCAAACAGCAGTACACAAACTGTTACAAGGCTACGGAATACAACCAGAAATCTGTCCTCTCACACGACAATCAACTGTTCGGTATCTCGAAGGGCCATCAAGGCACATTTTCTATGCTTAGTTTACACAGATGGAATTCCACGACCAAAACATCTGCACTTTTCAACTACGTCAAATACACTGCCCTAAAGGTGTATATTTCCGACAGTTTTGACTCAGCATTAGTTCACTGTGGTTTGTCGATGCTGAATGAGCGATCGAGAGATCATAACTTAACTACGGATAACTCAAAGTGTGCAGACGTTTCACTCGTTGATAAAAATCGTTGACAACAACACACAAAGCGTTTCGTGTATGTACCCATTCCGAGTGTCCAGTCTCAGTTTGGTAACAATCACATTCATTTAATGCACAAAGGTGTACTGTTAAACCTGCATGAATAATATTTTGACAGAATTCGCGAAATCTATTCAGTTGTCTAGCCTGATGTTGTTTTCTTCTTTTGGACACCGAACTGACGCCTGCATACATCCACATTTGTCATACATTTCTTCTTACGTCATCATGGGGCTTTTGAAAAGAGATCTCATGTTCTTAAATACGTTTGTCAAGTTTCTGACCCGATTTCTTGGCATCACAGGCGTATATGTCATCAAGCTTGTTTATAAATTTCATTCAACCAATAATGTATTTAAATAATAATAAATAATAATAAACAAATTTTAGTTAAAAGCAAGTAAACAGTCTGCAAACCTGTCTTAAGCATTGCGTAATCTTGCAACACGGTATGCGCATACATTCTTGTTAGCAAACCTTCAAATGTGTAACTGTTTCCATGCGAATATCGAAATATCTTGAATCCACCGCTTTAGAACCCATCTACTGCTTCAGTGTGTGATTGTACTGTCATTGTACGACCTAAAATTCATTTTAGTTGTCACTACTTCTGAACAGATGATGGCACTGATAACTGAAATCTCACTTCTTGGTTTGTACAAAATAAATTAATGACTTAACCAATCAGTTCATCCTGAATTTTGCTGAATAAGCACGACGATACTGATTAATAAACACCAACAAACCACAACAAATCCCTTTCCAAAATTTGATTTATATAACGGGGAAATTTTAACTTGCTTTTATTGCTTCAGGAAACGTTGGTAACCTCCGTTGAAAGACCATTACTTGATTTTTTCAGCCGACAACAAGCGAAGTGCCATCCTGCCATCCACATATCAAAAGAGTCGTGACTGCAGAAGCAACTAAATTTGCCCTAGTTTGTTAACAGTTATCCAGCTGATTACAACAATGTTCAAGACAGTGTAACTTTTTTTAAACAATATCCCAACTAGAATATATGGCGGCTGGATACAAAGTGTGTCTGTCTGTGTCCATTTTCGTCCATGACTTTGCAACATAAACACCTGCTTTCTAACATGTGTTTGTATTCTGGAATTTTCCAAGTCAACTTGTGTGAAAACACATGCAACAACATGCAATTCTTGTGTAGAATCAATAATTATATATAATTGATCGGGCACAATTCAAGAGTTCTGTGGGAAATCCATCTTTGTTCAGGGTGCACGTCCCGATTTCAGTTAATGGAGATGTGTTTTCGTGAATCTTTTTACTTCACTTAGTTGTTAGTTAACGGGATTTTATGTTTTCCAGAGATTTTGCGAGTTGTTAAAACTTTCAATACGGTACTCAACATAACAGCTCGTTTTCTTAACTCATGTTTCGTTCCAGTGAACGATTGTCATTCCATCAGACAGTTTGATTAGTTTACATAACAAGCATACCGACAAACATGTGAGGGAAAACATGTCGAGGTCGCTTTTGTTATTGAACAAGATAGACGGGGATGAATTGAGTACTACGGGCAGTTAGGAGTATAAAAGAAATATATTGTAGGCAAAGGCTGGGTGTGCACCTGTTATGAGACATTGTTTTCCTTAGAAGTACAATGTAA
This sequence comes from Paragonimus skrjabini miyazakii, assembly GCA_014338405.1. Classification (NCBI taxonomy): domain Eukaryota; kingdom Metazoa; phylum Platyhelminthes; class Trematoda; order Plagiorchiida; family Troglotrematidae; genus Paragonimus; species Paragonimus skrjabini miyazakii. The sequence goes on along the minus strand of JTDE01002325.1, from coordinate 77,405 downwards.
TTTTGGAACAGTAAGAATCCCGTACTCGAGTGAACGAAAGTATAGGTTACGACTTCGATCGCGACTGTTTTGTTTTATTAGTTACCGTCGTTTATTGCAATACTTGTTCCGCACTGAAATCGTTTGAGTGCACACGTCTTTATCATCTGCTTCGAAAACTTCTCAAGTTGTTTCGTTGACGTTTTCAGTTATTGTATTCCTGCATGCCTGGGGATGATACTGGAAGCGTACAACGATGTATTCTGTAGGACCAGACCGTACTTCAGTCGGCTCAGGAAGCATGTCTATAGCAAACCTACCCATCAGCGCAAGTATTTTGCCCCAAGTGTACAGTATTTTCCAAAGTTAGCTCATTAGGAACTTTGTTCTGTCTACTTAGATCAATCAGTAAACGGATAATTTAAAGAAACCGTTCCTGGAAACC
>JTDE01002325.1:48668-68469 GCA_014338405.1 Paragonimus skrjabini miyazakii | reverse complement strand
TATATATATATATATATATATATATACCCGGAGCACCACTGCGCACTAGATAGAGTCCGCATAAATAACTTATTGATTGCGACATCAGGGATAAGAGTAAACGCATAAAGTTGCTTAATGTCTCTCAGATGTTTACTAATCTCGATTACGGTGTGGCCGACTGCTCTAAATCACCCATATGTTCCGTTTTATGTTTCTTCATTATAGTGAGAAAAAATTCCACTCTGTTTATGGACCAGCCATCGAAAAACTTAAGTGAGTTTTGTTAAAACGTACCATAACTTCCCGTTTAGCCATTTCAAAAGTGCGCTGTTTTTAGACCAAGAGCAGTTCGCAAGGGGGCAGTTGTAATGAGTCTAACCTTACCGTTTGTATAATCTGGGTGAAAAGCAACATAGCTACTTACACCCATTTGGAGTCCGTGTTACCTAAAATCCACTCAGAATGAGTCTGAATACCTTGTAGTGGACAAAAAAGCATCCATTTGGTTTGCAAAGGAAATAATCGGTCGAGATTCTCAGTTGATTACAAGCATTGTAGCTTTTGTAGCTTTCTTTCTAGACAATGAATTTTTAGCGTTCGCTCATCATGGAAATTTCACAGATAAATCATTTTGCGTTCGACAACGACCTAGAATCTAGTCACTATTCCATAGTATCTTAAAATGATAAATTATTTTGCATCTAACAGTTGAAAAAGCAACATATTCCAATAATCAGTCTGTTGTGGAACAAGGTTACGGTGTCTAGTTTTGTTAAACTAGTCTACTAGCTGAGTACATCAACGAGAGTTTTATGTCCTCTCGTGACGACTAACACTTGTGTGCATCCAAATGGGTGATCCTGTCAACTTTTCTAACAACTAAGGTGGACGTAATTTCTCTGTCAAAAAGAACTGTGTAATTCAAATAGGCCGATGAAGTTGTTTCCGAAAGTACGTTTTCCTGACACTCAACAACGTTACAGTATGGTTTGTCCGTCCTGCACTAACAGTCAAGTGTTAGTAACTTGTCTGGAAACTTCTCAATGCGTACGGACACTGCGGTTGCGTCTGCTAATTATAATTACCGACAAGAAGAAGTAAAAAGTGAAATGATTTACTTGTTCAGGCTGCGTTCAATATCAGACAGGTATCGCTCAAAAATTTAGAAGTCACACATTATTATTTACCCACTGATTCCTCAACAGTAACGAAATTTTCAGGAAAGTCTGGAAACTTCATTTTCACATGGTTTTTGTTTACACTTTCTGATCCACGTTGCATCAGATAAAAAATTAATGTTTTCACAATTTCTCAACAATCATACGTTACTTCCGCATCTTATCCCGATCTCTTAAGGAAAGAATTCAGGTTAATAAAACCACTGATCCCCAAGACCGATATCACGTGTAGTAATTGTATAGCCTATTGGCAAACACACTAATCTATCGCAACAATATTTATGGACAACCTTTACTTTTAATTTCCAGACCCACTTTAGTCTTTATCTAATTGTGTACCAGGATCCATATCTGAATTCCTAAATGCCTGCACCAAAACGTGTAACTGTTCAGCGATAACCCATCTAACCAAAACTGTGGTAAGGCATAGTGAACAAATGAATGCGTTATAATACAAACTTTTTTCTTACTTCTTTTGTAGATTGTAGAATCATAACAATCTGGTTTCAGTTTTCATTCAACCACGATAATTGACATTGTTTACTAACACTAAACATGTGATAGTATACGAAACAAATTGTTACCTTGATTAGTTGAGGTATTCATTTTCATCCCGTTGCACCACATTATTTAACAATTAGATTGTGGCCATCTAAGTGCTATCGTACACTTTTGTTTGTTTTGGTCATCGAGCTATATTCCTCAGTGGGGATTATCTATGAAATAAATGAGCAAGTAAGAACAAATAGCCAAATAGTAACAGTACTACCACGACGATACATGAACAGTAGCAACTTACCTATCCTGGAAAGTGTCGTCAGCCAATTTCATAAGTATGTCCCAGTGATTCTCTGTCACATATATATCGCACCGGTTAGTTTACACTACGTATACTGTAGTATTCTTCCAGCATGTATATTGGGAAACTGACTTGCTAGAATATTACGTCACTAAAAGCATATGGCGTGCAACGTGCGGATAAAAATTCGCAAGATATAGTTAAATAAGTAGTTCTTTTTTATACCTGTCATAACAACTAACTGATTCACACCGGTAGTTAAAATAAATTTCAGATGATTTATAATCCCTTGTCACTAGTATTTCCACTCATCTCATCGTTTCACAATTGATATACAAATGCCACCGTATTGTATCAGGGTTGTCAAGTTCGAAATTCCGTTTTATATAATTTTTCGCTCACAAATTTATGGGAGATGAATGTCCAACCAATTACTAGGACGGCGAATGCATTCATGTCTGATGACAATTGTAGCAAAGCAGAAGACATACGTTGCAATAAGTTAACACACCTCTTACTCACATCAGTCGTAAACATAAAACCTACAAGTTGCATACATCGAGCAAGTGAAGACAGATTATGAGTAAACGCGCATATACTCACACCAAGTAACATATAAACGAGATAAGGAAACTCCGATTGCGTAACTCTATCACTTTCGTGCATAGGACACTTAACGACGGGTTCGTTTCACGATAGACCTGTTAGATGCTAAGGTTCCAGTTACGAAACAACAACAACGATGAGCCAATCGGATCAACTTAGTAACCTGTTAGTATGGAGAGGTCAGCCATGAAGCATTTAGGGCGACGGGCTAACCGGGTTATCACTATTGCGTGGTCGTCTGTATTTAACTAAATCATGATTTTTTCTACCATCCATTGAGATAGTTATGAATCTTTTCTGCCTATGAAAATGTTACTGCAACTGCCGGTAAAAATGAAACAGAACTGTTAGACGAAAGACGTCTGAGATAATAGAAAACTGACTTTTGTTGGTTCACACTGAGCGTAATTGTACAATCGTATGCGTGTCAGTCAAAATATATGGTAATTGGTACCTGAGGCTGCTTGAGTCGTTTGAATTGGCCCATTATTCCTCAACGAAGTCATTCAGGTGGATATTTGTTATTAAAGTTTTTCTCGGCATCTCTTCTTCTGACTACAGCCTATCAGACATGCAAATGTAACTTGCTTTATGAAACAGAATGTCGACCAAAACACGGTTGTATGCAGTCCGTGAAAAACCGAGAAATTGAAGATAGAGATCTATCTGTCCATACAGTTTCATGATGGGCTGAACGATATAACACACCATCCGCACGTCAAGTAACAAGTGCACGTAAAGAAGCTAAAGTGTTACTCGATTCAAATCGGTGAGATTAGAAGTTGAGAGATATACTGTTTCCTCCCTCATTTGACATTGTGGTGAGAAAAAAATTCCCAAACACCCTTATGAACACGTCCAACGTAAAATTTCTCTTCAACACTGAAGAACTACTCGACGCATTTAACGCATGAGAAAGCCGCGTCAGCGAAAAAACGACAGAAGAAGTATTACTCAACTTACGATTATCAGTAGGCTCTGATTTGCGAAATCGATCGGTGATCCCATGTAGATGGAAACATGTAAAGATGCCCTTAACTAAATGTCGCCATATTATGCATTAAACGTTGCGCTTCCAGATGGGAGATAATTAGAAGGGATTGTTTCCGTTTAAAGAACATCCACTGTCGGTACTATTCGTCTGTTACTGTAAAACGTATATCTTGGCGTATACAGAATACCATGCTGGTATGATGACTTTTCCAACGCATTTTTTACTCAGACAACGAGTGCGTATGAAATTGGAGGACAACAAATAATCGATACGTTCTTGAGTGTGAAACAACTGATTGTCAATATGATTTGTGTGAACCCGGTAAGCGGAAACGAAACATTAGCAGCCTGTATCGCAATGCACGAATAACATTCGCACACATTAGGTGATCTAATGATTAATAGCAAAGTGAACACGTGAAGCTTCCCTCCCAAAGCGATGCAGAATGACCGAGATGATTACATGTGGCTGAAGGACCAACAATAAAATAAAACAGAGCTTCAAAGGTTCCTTTGACAGCTTTATATTCAAGGATTGGAATTTGGCTAGATCCAAGCATCACAGCTAGTTCAGAAGCAGTTATAACATACATTTCTAGCATCGAGCACCATCTGTCTCTGTCACCTCTCGTGCAGACGTTAATTATCTCTGCATTCTACAGAGGTAAGTAAGTAAACATGTGAAAAAATAGGAACAAGGAAGTCTGAAGCCTTACAGGTACAAGCTCGTAATGAACTGCAGCATACTGTCAGGGCCCAAAACGTTTCTGGCCAAAGGAATAGACGGTTGCCCACACCCAATCTTGATCAACAGCACAGCCAAATAACTCACCGTTAGTGAACAGATCATCTCGTCACCTTGCGGTTTCCACTAGTCAACAGCCACACCACACAAAATAACAAAAACACAGGCTCAGCAGGACTTGGGAGTACATGACGAAGCCAGAGTGGACCAGTCATTTTTATCGGTTCAACATGAACACCAATCACATTTGATTGCAGTCTTCGAATCTAGGTAGGTCGCTCGGATTGTTCACTCGGGAAGGAAGCACTAAACTCGTCTCGCTCTGAGCAGAGCACACCAGTAGTGCATATCCTCCTCCTCCTGACACAAATTTGCACTCCGGTCTTCGCAGTTCTGAGACTAGAGAGTCAACCACAACGTCAGTAACCTCACAATAGGGATGACCGAATAACAACCACAACCTTGTGTAAGGTGTTCAGTTTGTTCGGTTACTTCAAAAGAACTGAAGGAATCATCTTGTTCAATCCGATCGACAACCCCATCAGAGCCATCGTACGCACAATCTGGACGACAAAGTAGTTTGCTGAATGTTTCACAAACCGATGTCGCTCAATTTCCAAATGTACATTTCAGGTTTACAAGATGATTCCTGACGATATGATAAAACGAAGTGAGTACAAACGTAATGGTCCGAATCAAGGCGGCTGTTAAAAAGTGAACGACAATCATTAATGAAGTAACGCCACTACCAGATGACGACGATATGACCAATTTATGTTTATGATTAAATTGCACAAAGTAGTCTCCATATGATGCACTATTTTCTTTTGTGCACAATCGTGACAGTCAACCTCAACTGTCAGTGTAGCAGTTAAACATCGAAAATACCACCCAGCCGCCTATCCTGAAGAATGACGACATGATCGTGTGCTCTTATCATCAGCAAGCACATGTTTAGTGTTTTAGAAAAACGGATGGGATACCGTAAGAAGTGTTCCTAACCAAGTCAGATCTACTGTGTGGTGACAGGAAATCGTAGCAAATAACCAATTTCCCTATAATCTAGGTTCACAGTCCTTCACTAAGGTGTCAAGTTTGATGACATACAGGCAGCCACCCACAGGGATCCGGACGAGCAAGTTTTACTGTCTACAACCTAGTTCAATCAATCCTTCAGAGTGACGGCGCGATCCGACTGAATAGGTGCCAAAGACGATAAAGAAAAACCGCTGGCCTACTGCATTGTCCAGGGGTAAGTACAAGTGAAGTACGATACTAGGACCGTAACTGCGAGTTTCGAAAGCCAGGCGCACATTCAGTTTCAGTCTTAAGCGTTCGTCAAAGCAACGTGGTGATGCAGATGCATGAAGACACTAAGGGCGAAAACATATATCAGTTAGCCTAAGAGGACAAAAGTAAACACGAATGGACCAGCCAGACTGAATAACCATAACCTCGTATACTTCTCGGCAATTCAAACTGCAGAAAGGAGCTGGTTACAGATACCTATCCAAGGCCTCTAATTTGGAAGTCTAATCTGTAAAGCAACAAATACAGGATTTTCTCGAAAAACTCTACTCAGAACCAGTCAATCCAAAACCTGACTCATTTGGCAAAAGGAGCCGACTAAGCCTGAGGAGTGTAATGAAGACTATCATCAAGCTAATTACAACAAAGTAGATACAAAGACAATGATCACTGAGTTGGGAAATCAAGCAATGAAGAGGTTACGAATCGCGTGATATAGTGTTTGTGCAATCACTGTTTCAAATCGTCAGTCCGACTGACTGCAAGTGAAAGAAGGTTAGATATGCGACTATGCAACCCTGACCTTTAAAGTGAAAAAACATAGTGCGGACACAGTTTCTCATGAGCTACAGTCGGAACCACGACTGATGACCGTTAGGTAATAAGCATTCCGCAGATTCTCTACGGACCAATACTTCAAGTTTCCTCCTGGCATGTAATTCGTAGTAAGTAAATAATTCTTTCAGTTGCCTGAGCAAACATGAAAAAATACGTGGTACTCATTGTCGTTCTCATGAATTGTCTACCACTCCCAGATAACAAATGACAGAAAACTATAATTTAGCTATGTTTCCATTTCGTTAGAGACACCCCCCGGTAGCACACGAACAAAAGAAACAGCATCTGGGCAATCTGTTTTGTGAGTCCAGAGTTAGCGACGGTCTCACGTAAAGCAAGAGAGAGAAGTCTTTATGATGATCGGTAACAATCGCCTGTTGGAAGTACCGCTAACCGTGTATGTAATAGTCTACAGGGCTCCAGGTTGCTTACTATAAATTTGGCATTTAACTCCTGCAAAAAATGACCATCTACGATTAACTGCTTACTGAGTTGGTTAGCCATATGGCCCCAGATCCAGAACCTAGAGATAATCCCAGCAGCAATGAACGGGGATTTGAGATCCAGTCAATAAGTCCCTAACAAAAAATTACATCAGCAGTGGCAGCTACAAACTCAGTTTACCAAGCACGATGACTCGGCGCCTTGAGTACTTTCTTTGACCGTTCTTGGCTACCTATCCTGTCGCCAAGGAAGCCACGAGCAACAGCAGAGTGGTAGACGTGAATTACCACTAACTACACACGCAACAAACAGCGCTAGCAAGATCAGTGTATGCTTCATGTAATAATCTACAAAAACCATTGTGATGTAAGGGTACTATCTCAGCAAACGATCGTAGCGGTCACGAAGGCTCGAGTGAGACAAAATTAGTAGTGTAGTGCCTAGCCGTGACAAGATGTGTCTAGGTCCACTCCAAGATGATCACGCCAGTCTGGCGAGAAACAGGAAACGATAAAAGCAAACGACATGGAAGGATTTCAACATAAACAACTGAAAAAGACTGAGCGAATGCAAGAAATGATTCCCTACAGTTCTATATTCCTATCCATGACAGGTCCATCCTAGGCAAACTGCTTGACCGACTGGTCGGAAGGTTGTTTCAGATTGATCGACAACGAATTACATGCCACCAGGTTGGAATCGACCCCAAGTCAATATACTGATCGTATTTACTAGGTAGTGATTGGTAGACTTAATCTTACCGAAGAGAGAACAGGAAATCTAGATAACGCGAAGAAACATTTCTCAAAATAAGCATCACAAATAGCTACAACAACAATGGAATGCAGGGGAAAGGCACGGCGCTCAGCAAACAGTTCAATAGATAGAAAGAATTTTCGAACACTGGGACATAACATACGGGATCGGAGGATAGCGAAAAAAATAACGAAAGAAATTGGGCCTAATGTGAAGTAGACAAACATAAATTAAAAAAATGATTCAAACGGATTGAAATCCCGAATAAATTTGTATGTATTTTTAGTGTAGTATGTGGGTCATGGGCACAATCCACTACTACTCAATGTGATCAAAGCGCGATGAATCAGGCATACGAGATATCCCGATCGGTCGGACAACCAACAGCCATCAAGTGGTAGAGAATGAGAATACGGACGAACGGGCTGATGAACCTGGAATTGTAGAGAGATTCAAACCCGAACCATATCGTACCACTGATAAAAATAAGGCACGGTGGTAGACACAGCCGAGGATTCATGCGATGATCAGTCCAACTCAGAATCTTCTGTGTCTTCAATCACAGATTGCTGTGAAGGTAAATCGTGAAGAATGTCATAAAAGTAAGACAAAAAGAGGATGAAAGCGGTTTTCGTAGAATAACATGCAGGCATTAGAAAAGAACATATGTAAGGCCACTCAAGACGTTGTCCTGATAATAATACACATTAAAAAACCATACCAAAGGTGCAAGGTAATTGTGAATGTGTTGACTGATTCGAAAGAAGTAGTAACCACGAAGGTCACATGATACAGAGGATGACTTGGCAGGATGATTTGAGTGGTAGCCAATGGAAGCTGAATAACGCCTTCCAACTTAAGTTAAGAGTCACACAATAGTAACTTGATAGCCTCGTGTATTTCGAAAGTATGAGCTGATCAATGTCGATTACACAAAATATTGGAATATTGGAGTTCATAAAACACACCGCTCTTCGAATAAATTATAAGAACTGATCGAGATGTATCCATACTCGGCAAAAGGGGTTACTTCTGGTAAGTGAGACAACTTGATTATGGTAGAATTATACGATTCAATCATAATGTTCATGCCATTAACATCGATTCTTATGAGGAAGTTTGAGCTAATTTGTTGTAATAAGGTACGCAAAGTGATTAAAAGGTGACGCGTTCTTGGCAAAATAATTTCAAAACTGAAAACTCTCGTTTTAGCAGAAGTATGTAAAAACATAAAACCCAGCCCTTGATAAAAGTTTTCTTAGTTTAAAGCAAAAGTGTGAGTAGCAGAAAGCAGTGTGGACAATGACTGGTAAGCTTAGATGTTCAGATAAGTCCGTCACTTTGGTTAGAAGGTGTAATCGTGTGGATCGATCCCTAATGATTTTGACATCGCCACTGATGTGAAGCGGGGATATGTCCCAGTCAAAGAACTATATAATTTAAAGCTGATTGGAAAGCTCTCAGTTGCCCTTCGGAACTGGAAGGACCGTGTTCAAGTTCAATACAGCACGGATAGTTGGGTGCTAAACATTCCACGTTTCGACGCTCCAATTCGATTAAGTAATTCGGTAATATGCACGTTGTTCCTTGTAGATGATAATGAGCTATTTCTATACGGCAAAGAACAATTGTAGCGACGAATCACGACAATTGCGATCGCTGCAGCTAAAGTTGATTTGGATATTAACAAGGGTAAAACAGTTTCCTTTTTTTCAGCCTTCTCCGAGCGGATATGCTGTGCCCACAGCTGGAATCCGTAACAATGAACACAAAGTGGATACTGCTACTTGGGTAGCAACGTGTTGACAGCTCTGTTTATGAGCCGCGAGTTGTAAGTTCGTGTGGCAGAGGCTGGCGCTGCTTTCGGGCGTCGCGAAAGACGTGCCTGGGAGAACCTGAAAATAAAAACCAAGCTGCCTATTCACCGCGAACTGATGCTATCTACGCTGTAACACGGCAGTAAAGCTTATACATTGTATTGAAGCCATGCTGGTGCTATGTTAGCTCCGATGGCTAAGACAGGTTCGTAGGATGGGATGAGATTACAAATCCGATGCTGTATGGTTAACTGAAAGCAGGTGAGCGAAAGCCCAGTGGCCAGAGGCGGTGACACAACGGTGTTATCCAAGTAAGTCTTCTGCGTTATGATGTTGGTTTTAGATCGTTGGAGGATGTAGTCTCGAACACGACCGTCTGAAGGAATGCCATTCAGGCGGATATCCGAAGGTTGAGTAAACAACAGCAATTCAGCAATGCACACAAACTCACATCTCACAAAGGAGTTACGGATGCCACAGATCGTCATGACATGACAATATGGCGTTGCAATGAGTGTGATCGTGGGTGTGCTGGCCGTCATCGACGCACTCATAACAAACCGTCAACGAAAAAACAGCACGCACGCTGAATTAGTTAGGTCAACTATAAATGTTCTTCAATCACATTAACCGAAGACTTCCGTCGTCTGTTAAATCACCTACTCTTTTTTTAAGAAAGCTAAATCACAATGGTCTCCTAATTTTTCTTTCCTCCAACTTTGTTGGCGCATCGTGTGATAAAGGTTTTGTTTGATTCTCAGTGCATATTGAAATCGTCGTGCTCCTCCCTAATCCTCTCCGGAGTGCAACAAAAAATGTACTCCCATATTAAACTAGTACTTACCCTATATCTTCATTATCTTTTTTCTTAGTTTAGATCTTATCACTGGATCTTTTCCACAGTTTGTGCCGAAGAGATAAAGATTCTCGTTTCATACTAACCTACCAGCTGGCTAACCATACAGAGGTTAACCACAAAGGTCTCCACTCATATGCCTCTTGGACTTAGTTCTCCCAGTTTACATTGGATACGCAGGTGGAAATGCAAGTGGTGTGAAGCATGTCATTTATGATGACGGTTACGCGCAGGTGTCCTTCGGCCACGAGATCACTATGAAAAGTTAGTACGCAAACGGATGTTCCAAACTGTAATGATGTTATATCACAACTCGCATAGTTCACTTTGCTGGACGGTAGTCGCCAGCAACTTGGTCTGAATGGAATATCATACTGTTGTTCTGTGACTAAGAGGATATCGTGCCAACAACTTGACAAGTGAACAACATATTGGGCTGATTTTCATTTAGGCGGCTTATGATCAAATTGTGGAGGAACCCACTCGCGAGAATGAAGGCTGATGGGAAAATTCGTTACAGCAGGCAGTGTTCATGATATGAAGAGAACTGAACATCCGAACACATCCTCAGGTTACTGTTGTGCTAGTGACATCCTACAAGGTGTACAAGGCGATCTCAAAAAACAGCGTCTGATGGCTCGATCTGGAATACAGTACATCGAAGTACAATGTACAAAGGATACTTTAAAGAATGCAAATATCGGTCATATCAGAAAGCCCAACTGTAGGTGCTTTGGCTATCAGATGTGGACGAATGTGAGCCAATTTGTTCGTGACGTCTATCGAAAAGACACATGTTCGGCAGCATTTAATGATAACGCACTATTCTGTCTAAATGGATTAGCTCATTTCTGATGCAACTCCAATCCAACGAAAACGGCCCAAAGCCTACAGTCTGGACGGGAAATGTTTAAGCATGGATTATCACGTGCTTTTTCGACGATAAAAAAAACGTTACAAATACCACCTCTACTAGTATAATCATTTATCAACTGAGGCAATCCCGTGGCCAAATGTTGCAGCAGAATATTAAACCAGTGGCAGAATCATTCAGAACACCTAAATACGCTTTGTTACTACAAGATGCCACGACCAAACGATATACACTATGTACCGGAATATTTGGATGGAATATCCAGGCGATGAAGTGCCAGTTTCGGTGGAACAAGGAAGCGACCACAATGCTCGCTGCATGTTACTACACCTGATTTTGGGACTACCTCAAACACAGGGTTTTGAGGGAACATCTGCAAAACTTGAAAGAAATCAAATAATTTTGGGACGTGATGCAGCTTCTCCGGCTGCTTTGCAATGTGTGCTATCATCAGCACCAAGTGGAATGCTCTTGTGTAAGAAAAACGACGGATAACACTTCTAGCATATCTTGTGAGTATATTGGTTATATAATAGCGCATCTCCTTTGTGTGACGAAAATGTCAACTTACCGACAGGACAGCAGATCATAGGCGATTAATGACAGATTAGTATACTTAGTAGATTCAATCAGCTTGGATTCAAGTATAGATTCTAAGTACCCTACCGTCCAATACTGTTTGAATAAGGTTACCTATCACTTCGTACATAGTGATACACTACGAAGTAGATGCTATGGGGCTATATATTCTAATCTTATTTACTCTGGATGAGATGTGGTAAATTTGTGTGACACTGGAAACAAGCGTATATCATGAAGATAGAGCCATTTCTCGCTTACGACTCAACATGACTCACCTTTCAGATATGGCTCATCTGTAGAGAAAAAATAAGCCTCACCACCGGTTCACCTAAAATAAAACGCCTAAATGTGTACGCCTCTTGCCGTACATACTTTAAAATTTTTCAACCTTTCTCAAAAGTCAAGTGACAACAGGGCACATTAATAAGTAGATATGGTCCAATAAGGAGGCCTCAAGACTTATAAATGTCATACACCCCTCAATGTCTTGTTAACACGGATATATAACTTCGCAGCACAATCCATAAACGATATTGTAACAGCGTAACGTGTGGATTAACACCGTGGGAAAACTGCAAGCTTTTAATCAATCTTTCAATAATTTGCAAATCCGCTTCGTTCATTAATCCAGCTATTCGTGGTTAAGTGAAAAAACCTATCGAGATAGCACAATGTGTTATGGAAATATCGTACTTATAGTTTATCTATCTGCATTCACTGACGCATACTGATTACCAGACCTAGGACGTTCAGTGAGAAGTTTATCAACCGTCAGGTGTTATTGACAGTGGACTATGGTAGCCAAAACAGAGACGATTAAGCCGAACGATCTGATCTGAAAAGCATGTAAACTCCCGTGCCAGTTAGCATGGCTGTGGTTACAGCATGACGTTGGGGTTGTTCACCATCCCAACTGGGTTAGGCAACCTCTTTTTGAGTAAAGCCTCTGAGGAAGCCATTCAGTTGAGATTTCCGTGGAATGGTTTGAACTCCGGATTTTGTTGTCAGGTCCTCTGTTTTGGGGCGAACGATACATCACTTTAGTCGAGGCAAATTTGTAATGGCTTGAAAGTGGCAACTATTTTCTCATTGATCAAGACCACGATCGATTAATCGACGTCATTGTGACCAGTGCAACAAAGCTATGCGGAACATAATTCTCGGACCAAAAAAAGGGTAATATATTGCACCGATTCCTGGTGGACACGAACAACGGTGAATAAGTAAAGTGAATTGAAACTCTTTTGAGATTCTTTCAGCTTTGAGCCACACTCGTGGATAAAATGACTCGAGCTCCCGTTGAACTTGACGATGATCAACGAAGTCGCGGAGTAATTAATAAGCGCAAATGTATCGCTAACACGAACAGAAGAGAGAAGATAAACAAACAAAGGCAATTGAGTTTCATGAAGCAGAAGAGTCAACAGGATACAGGCTGGCTAATGACTGCAGTTCAGCAAGAAGCACCCTACAGAAATACTGCGTTTTCAATGCGGTGGTGGAGATAACGATAGTCAAATGCGACAAACCTGTCGATATCTTCGTTGGGAACAGGTCAAGTATCCGAACTACAGAATAAAAGTGAATGCTCATAAACATTACACTTTCTTTCAGTTATAGCTGGAAATCCTTTCAATGACAAAGATGGCACAGGTTAATAAACTTGACAAATGCATCCGTTACTGTCTTTAATAACTCATCACCAATAGTACAAGCTGACGAAGTGTCACCTATGTGTGTGATTCGGACCACAAGCCCAAACAGATTCAATGAAATGGATCTTAAACTTCGCAGCAGTTTGCAATTTGAAGGTGAAAAGCGAATTCACTATGGACCACCCCCATTATTCATCTAGCTCCACATGACCTCAACGGGAAGGCTAAGCAAGACAATACTATCAACTTTCTCCACGTCGATTAGTTTAGTATCCGAAATAAACCATACAATAAGCACAGTGGATTCCCAAAAAAACTTCCTAAAACGTGATGCGTTACAACAGTTGAAAGGAGTAAAAGGCCCGAACACCCCATAATGAACACCACGTGAAGTGATGGGTATCCAAAACGGTTGCCCATGGTCTCCACCCTGTTTGCACAATAAGTATATACTGATGTTAACAGATTCTCTCCAGAACCCTTTGAGAAGAAGATAGTCCAAGAGAGTTTTACGAGTGATTGCATCGGAAACAGCCTTTAGGTCTAAAAAGATCACCGGCGCTTATTGTCTATCAGACTGCTGATATCCCAAAATCCGTCGTGGTAGAAAAAGAGTGATAAAACGAACCCTCTGCCGAATCAACATTCTTCACCACATATCTGGCTTTCTCTCGATGTCATGAGCAGATGTAATGTACAGTCAGCGAGAAAGCTGGACGCTAGAGAGATGCATCCGTAGTTGTCACGTAGACCCCTGACCTCTTGTTGAATGAGAGAAAATAGAGGTTGATAGGCATCAATCACAGGATAACCGTTTTAGTTTCCAAACCGTCCGATCAGACACTAGCATCATTCCAACACCTTGGAAAAAACAGAGACGATCCAAGGGCGTTATTACGTTTTAACAACTCAAACTCCAACACCCATTCTGTTTCTAACGGGCCGCCTGAAAAGCAACGGTTGACCATTCGAGTCCCCATAGTCTATGTGATCCGATTAGGGTCAGCCGAACCGTCTCTCACAATGCTCAACCCACTTGTAAATTCCGGTCGACTGGCTGACGATGAGGAAAGCATCTCCTTCAAATATAGCTTCGCTTACCCAACATGACGGCTGATAAAACAAGTCAGGGAACACAGTATTTTACTAGTTCCATATGAAAAAGTTCGTCCCATCTCTTCTGACTGTTCGACCGAGTGATGCACATAGTCCTGGAGCAAGCCTCATTCAGCTAGTGTCTACATTCACGACTTTTGTTATTATATTTAGTCAGGTAGAACCGAGCAGCGCTTGTTCATCAGGTAAATCAAAATAACAGGAATTCAATTTTGTCGTAACTACATAACTCTAACACAACGTATCGTCTCGTAACAAGTTGTCAAAGAAGCTGCAATTTGTCCATTACAGTCCCTTCACTCAAAGCCCAGTTACTTATATCACGCTTCCTAGCACAGGATCTCCAAACAAATGACTGAATTTAACGAGCACCTATAATAGCATAATCGGAGCTCAGGTTTTTTCTATATAAAAAAATGCACCACAGTCTTTAACAGAATGGCGTCATCTGTAACTGACTGGTAAATGATCAATTTGTGCAAATGGTTGACAAATACGAAGGAGTCACGTGTTGGACAAAGGTTTTCCTGTGTTAAAATATTATACTCGAAGGACAGATGAAGGGCAAGATTCACAAGTGTGCAGAGATGTTTGATATACAACCCAAACGTAGTCGTTCTGGAGCGACGCGGTCAAGCCGAACGTTCAAATTGCTTACTAGTATAGTTGTGTCTGACTGACTGATCCGCTTCAAAAAATCGACGATGGCGTCAGTGGACAGTGTTGGCGGCACCTGCACAACTGTGCACGCCGACATAGTGAACACACACACTGCTTAACTGGTTTGTACCAACAAGCCTTAACCAATGTATTGAGTTTGCCAATAAACAAATGACTATTAGCTAGGATCAAACCGAGCAAAAATTGCTCTGTTTAAGAACGCAGTGTGACCTCCACACTGGCTTGGCAACGAGATTCAGCTTCGGCGTCACCCGAAACTCCGAAGGAGGAACGCTTGTATTCATGGTCACCTAGAAGCGAGCCCAATGTGAATAATCGTGTTAGAACCGTGGACTAGAGTCCGGAAAAGGCCACATACGGCAAACCCTAAACTTGTACGATTAATTCTCGGGGCAGCTTGATAACATACTTATCGGAGAATGCGTCAACATTTATCAAATTTTAGAAAATTAGTTTCCGAATGCACCGAAAACACGGAAACTGGCAACAGCATAATAATGTCAGTGTAGATAGAGCGATTACTTACAATACCTCCTGTTCACTAATATCACCGGAAGAAAGTTATTTGAAGGAGACCGCCACGAGTCTCAGACTCAAAAGTATACGCTGCGAAACAACAGCAGATAGGGGCTTTCTTGGTGGACTCTATCCGGAAGCAATGACTCAAGAGCCTTGGCAATGAGGAGAACCCAAGCTCAAGGATAAGTCATTCGTACCAGATTCGGAGTACTGCTGTACTCACAGATGTGCCATAACTCATGTCAAGCTTTTGAACGGTAGCGAAAGTTTTCGACCTAACTGTATAGCACGCTAGTGGTCACGGTTAACCTTTGGGCGACTGAAGTGATCCCAGTTTGACAGAAACTTTCTAACCATATCTTCATTATTCCAAAAACAGTAGTGTTGTAACTACACAGATAGGTCTGATGTATGCCCATAAGATCAAACTTCACAACCTAAGTGCTCCAACGCAGTCGGTAGAGACATATCAACCCGTAAATATAACCGTAACTCTACCCTGGTCCATCTGACATCGTTAAAAGCCTAGTAAACGTAGTACGTCGGATGATTACACACCGCGTAAACTTAGTCAACAGGTCAAGGTGGCAGAAAAGATTAATCTGGGGTAACAACTTCTCTTAATGAAAAAGAAGTAAACGAGAAGCACGAGAAAAAAATACTTATTGCGATCAAGGGTAAGTCAAGAGCAAGTGCGAATTATAACCAGGAAAGCAGTGCGAACAGCCTAGCTGATATAAAGATAACGAAACAGTAAGCTACCTTGTGTCATCCACCACCCCACCATATCAGTCGTCTTCACTTCACAGACAATTCAGTAAAACATCATCAACATTAAAAGAGATGCGAAAAACGTGTTTCCATAAAAATGGTGGGAAACTGTTGGTGAGATATAACAATCTCTATTGAATAACAAGTAAGAAAAATGTCTTACGTTTGAAAGAAGAGGAAGTGAATATTCCACCAATATGTGTGAGTTTTGACTCTGAAGGGACCTTGGAATTATTTCCTACATTTTCATTTTGTTATTACTATCGGTCTGCTTTCATTGTAGGAATACAAACTAAGTAGCACCTACAACTGATCGTAGCTGCCACAGTTCACCAAAGACTTTTCAGTTGGCCCCTTTCGAAAAGAAGCACTAGACTCGAGTTTCGCTCTTGTTAGAGCACGTCAGTATTGCACATCCTTGTCAAGTGACTGTGGTTGAGCGTTCACATATGACAGTTCGGTCGTGCCTAGTGCGAAGTTAATGGCACAGCGGTTGACTCATGAAAACGTGACCGAAGTTTTAGTCCCGGCCATGGCAAGGATATTCACTCCTGATGAGCCCCAGCAAGAAGGAAACTCTCGCCCGGTGCTTATTTTTAAAAGAGATAGACCGGAATATCAATGGGAATACAACAGCAGAAATGTAAAGGAAAAATCGGTTACAGTAACGCAAAATAACGGATGACCTTAGAGGTCATTCGGAAATTGCACTAAGATGCTATCACACAGAAAATGGATCGATGAATCCCAAAGCAGACTGCGGATTTGAACCATAGTTATTTTGATCGCTTCTGTTTATGTTTAGGCTCCCAAGCTCGTAACACAGCAGCAAATATTTCGTAGTGGGTGGGTTGAATACTCATCTTATCAGCATACACAACGTATGGAATAAACTTAAACCAAATCGGCGACATACCTAAATCTGTGTCCAAATTTTAAGCAGGTAATAAATCCTAGGCGATAATGCGCTCAACGATACTGGAAGTTGCGAGAAATTCAAACCAAAGCTACTATTGCATAACTGTGAGTAGCGAGATCTTTATATGAAAATACGTAATATGATACATAGTGAAGCAACGTGAACGGACCAGCAGTCAAGTCAGCAGTTATTTGAGGCACCGACTTCATAGAATTGCTGTCAGAAGAGATCACAGAAAGCTTCAGCTCAGTAGTACCACACTGGATTTGTCGCACACTGACCATGCAAACAGTGTCGACGGTCATGAGGACTGAACCGATCTTCCACATCACCATCCACTTTGAAAGAAGGCGATAATATTCAGGAGAAACGAGTGCTCAAAATGTCCACCAGGAAGAAAAGATCATTTACATATGCGACTATATGACACTAGTAAATAACTCAACGGCAAACGCTAATTCCGCGTCCAGTTTCTCACGATCAGTCTCGTCGGTGTAAGTAGACCAAAAAATGGCTGAGGACCGAATACACCAGGTCGAACGTAAAAGTAACTGTACATGTATAACGGCAAAAAACTCACAGCTACGAATGAGCCTGTACAGAGAGTAAAAATAATGACAATTCAAAATTCTGACATTTCGATGTGCCGTCGAGTTACAGTTCTGTCAGATCAATGTAACGGGCAAAACCTTGATATAACGATGGCGATTGTTATTACGAATATGCGTTGACAATGAGTTTGAATGTATGTTTCAAGACAGGTAACTTTTGTCAGTCATATCGATACATACATTATAGTAAAACTCGGAAGAGTGAGAATTGTTAATTGAAAAAACCAAACATGCCTCAACGGATTCATCGCTCCCCATCAGACTAGACAAAAGGCGACAAACGTACCTGACGAACTTCAACGGATTCAACAGCCGCTGGCAATAGTTGTAAATATTATGGACTACTACTCTCGTTTTGATAGAACAACACATTTTCTTCAGGACATTTTGCCAGTCTGATTGATTAAGACTACGAATTGTCGAAACCGGAACTGTGAGGAATGCGGATTGCCTGGATTTTCAGATGTCTAGTCAACGAATTGGTCCTCCAATGACTAGGCTACAGATTACAACAGTTGGTCCAAGAGACATGAATATTTGTAATACGTGACTGTTAAGTATATAAAGAAATTTAGCGGAGAATATTTGGGAAGACTAACTTAAGTGCGGTTTTATAACTTGACACTCGACAGCCACCGACTGAAGAGCACCAAATCACAGACATCATTTGTGAATAAACAACGAACTACTTTTAATCTGGTAGTAGAGTAAATTACAATAATTATTTTAAAAGTGATATTAGCGTCAAGGCTGATGAGCTCAACCCACAGGGTTTGAGCCTGTAATCCACAAGGCCTGAATAACCTGACATGTGACCTGATAACTTACATGAAAACGAATACCATAATAATATGTGAACCATGAACACTGGTTACGAAAACAGTCAAAATTCAGCGATAGCAAAAACCAATGAATGGGTTGGTTAAAAGGCAGGGGGATCAATCAGCAAAAAGACAAAAGTATGAGCTAAAATAACCTACCCAGCCACCACGTTGGTATACCCAATCGGCGTACCATCGAAGGAAAAAAGTAACTGTGAAATCTTTGATTCGCTCTACACTGGCCCGACAAAGACCCATTTCTGTGAGGGCAGTGAGGCGAGCGGACTCGATAACATCCACCGTGACTGACGATCTGTGGGCATACGGAAGAGTTGACATTTTTAAAAGAAACGCTTCAGACGACATTCACACAAACCAAGGTAAAAAAATGTATGCATATAAGAAATGGTTGTGTGAGTCACTGTTTAAATGGTCTTCCGAAAGTGTTCACTATCGTTCTGAAACACAAAGTAATCCGGATGTTATCACATGATGTCGTCGGTTGCATGACACTAATGAACGCCGGGCATTCTTTATGGAGATCGTCAGTAGTAGGTAGACACCAAGAAGTGGTCGGAAAACGACGGGTTAGTAGATCGTGGAAAACATGTTTGCTACGTTGAGTAAAATCGATAGTCGTCTAGCGATCTAACGGCGAAAGTAACTAATTGAAAACGCAACCAGACAACTGTCAACATTTTTAGTCAATTTCAAATCTCTCAATTCTCTTGCACAGAACTTTAAAAAATTTTCCCGTTTGTGGAGAACAGAATTAAGCAACACCTGATAAGGTTCAAAGTCAAATATATACGCATGCAACCCGTATAAATTACTAATAAACAACATCCGTTTAAACGAACAAATAGACAGTGTCAAATTCAAATTGACCGGGCCAATTCGAATAGAAAAAAATACTAGGGAATGACTAAAAATTCTAGGTATATCTTACCCAGTCGAAGGTTGCGAATCAACAGCACTCCTTCCTGTCCTGGACAGATCCGCGACCGTCTGATTCAGTGAATCCAGCTTGTGAAAATGTGCGGTAAGCAAATGCCGCACTGCACAACGGGATAAATAGTATAGCACCGATATTTGATGCCAATTCGGCTGCCGACCAAGCAATTTTAATAGGTCGGCCTCGAAAGCCGGATAATTTGTATGAGACACCAGATGGTCTAACAAGTCTGTACAAATATCTAACTGAAACAAA
>JTDE01002325.1:27152-41659 GCA_014338405.1 Paragonimus skrjabini miyazakii | reverse complement strand
GTGCCTAACGTGAGGTCAATGGCGCAGTGGTAAGAACGACTATTGTTGGAGCCTGCTGCATTAGACAACGCTACAATCGTTAACCCGCTTCGACCTACAGAGTGACTGAAAGATCCTTTACTATTTTCGCGTCATTATACCTACAACTGTTTGTATGAGCTCAAGACGTTATACACTACAGCTCAGTACACCCACCCCGTTATTCTATATATCTCCGGCTGACTGGCTGTAAAAGCATTTCCTAGAGCATGTTTTCCAAAATACGTGTTTCACTACGACTCTCAGTTCAACAACGTCCCCGGATTTTGCTCTGTACATTTAATTCTTCGCCTAACTTTATAAGAAGTCGTACGAAATAAAACCAGGATTTCGTGGAAGTGATTCAGTCAAACAATCCATTGACTTGAAAACTTGTTACAGTCTTAGTGTGATTACCGGGGACACCATTCCGCGTAACAAAATAATTCTCCACTGTGGAACGACGGACTAGATATCGTCGCCGAACATTTTCTGGTATTGTGCATTGTAGCGTAGGAAATAAATGAACCAACGACTACCGTGGAAGTCATCCCACATCAAACCATAAAGTACACTTAAATGATAAACACTTTTTACACAAATTGACTCAATGGAAACAGAATGTCCGCAGCAGAAGCTATACTAACCTAGAAAAAAACAGAGGGACTTTCCAATCACCTTGCATATATAAAACAGCCGATGGTATACGTCTACAAATCCACTGAAGGTCATCCCTGGAGGTTGGTCTTTTTTATGAAAGGATTATCTAAAAACCGCGTACTGACAACACACAAGACGCTAAGCGCAATCTGCACTGAATTTCACTGTGTACCTACAATGAGCTGAGGCATGACAGGTTGCATTCTACCGGTCAATAAAAAAGTATCAGTATTAATATTCACTACAAATGCCCACGCGAATAATATCACTAATCTTGTATTAAGTTAAGAACTAATCAGGTAGGTGGCATCAGCTCAGGTTACTGGAATCTACACGAAAAACAATCAGTCAGCTCCACTATGTTATTATTTGCTATTTTTTTGGGGACTGCGTCACTGAAGATAAGCCAATTGTTATATGATGGTTCAACCGTTTCGGATCGAAACTGGAATAGTCCTGCAATACTGGTCTTCACCATTGACGCCAATGTCGTCTAATTAGTTGCTTAACGATAAAATTTTAGTCTGTCCACTATTATTTCTCAAAATATCACCAAGTAAAGCAAACTTAGTTCTAGCATTCTCTTGTGTCGTATGTTTTAACATTCAACCAATTATTTATTACGTTAGTAACTTTCGCAATCACGTTAAATCACAGCAGGAGCATGAAGTATACTGTTAGACATTCCTGAAACGAGACTGAATTACAAAACTATTTAAGAGGTTGCAGGAACAAAGAAGATTTCAGCAGTTAGGCTGCAACTCATCAACCACAGACGCCACACAGTGTAGATAAATTGTGGATGAAGGAAACTAGGAGGAACGAGACATAAAAATGTCTTTTAACAAAATTAAAAACTGTCATATATAAGGTAAGTGTATTCATGCCAATTCGTATCACTGACATGAGCGAAAACAAACAAGATAGGCCTACTTTAAAATGACATTGAAATTGAGTGGTACAATAAGAAAACTACAAAGAATCACAGCAGAATACACCAAATTTGTTTCAAAATTTCTGTAATGCTTCGAAGATTCACATAATTTATCGAGATCAGAATGATACGCGAGGAGAAATGAAACCGAATAATTCGGTATTTAAAATATTTGGGGAATCGGCACAAAGTATACAGAAAACTGTGGTTTGCCTGCACATTTGCTTATTATTTCCCTAGGGGCTGAAATTCCTATAGAAGTATCAGAGGACAATACGAAAGTTGTATCTGCAAGAAAGTGGTCCTTGCCGAGAAGGAGCAGACAACTGTACTACCATCATCAACAGACGCTCTGAGACAACCATGGGAATCGTACTACTAGTTGAGGATCTCACTCACCGGACAACATCAAGCCACATGCCATCGCATGCCATGAACTAGTGTCATATTACCACATACGACAATACTCCTCATTTCATTATCAAAAGCTGGGTTTCTGTTCGATCACTCAAACATCTTGACGCCGAAAGATACACATCATCCGACAGCTGGTATAATTCGGCTTAGAAAGCTACAAGCTTAAAACGCAAGAGGAAAACAAAAGAGAACCGCGAAGTCTGGTGGACACAACGTTGGCTAACATTACCTCTATTTGACAAAAGGGCCCATGTAATTCGTGTGTAAATTATCAATATGTTCATGTGATTAACATACATTCCATGCGACGTTAAAGCCCAGCTGTGACGTACAGGATACAATTAAGTACATGTTCTTGAAGACTGATATCTAAGTTGAGGTTTTCATTCAGTATGTCCGGTGAAACTTTGAATAAACGCAATGTGAAAAGCAGCATGACAACTTGAACTCGCACAACAAGCTAGTGTCATGCAGACCGCGCAGAAACAGATAACCGGTATGCAGTCTGAGCATATGAGATAACTCGAGACCAAACCAGTGGATATCCATCAATCTGTCTGACTGACATTGACAGGGACCAACCATTCACAAATAGGAACAAAGCCCAACCTCTCAGTACGCAAGCGTAATTAAAATATCTTGCAACAAGATGTCCGTTACAACTAACTGACTGAAAAGTCCTGATCGAGGAAATATCCATTAGAATTAAGGACATAATTACCGTGTCTTTTCTTAATACGCACAAGTGGGTGTGAATGAGCATTCAGTCATCAAACCTGAGCCACGTCTAATGTGGTGTCAACTAAAAAATGATCAACAGGTTAGGTTCACAGAGTCTCGGACCGGGGAGCGATACACAATACTAGAAACACTTTTTTCAAGCAGGCCTGAACAAAAGTATGGTTGAGTGTAAAAGCTATAATCGGGTGCGAATGATGATTAGGAAAGCATACCGCAGACTGAAACTTCAGATTTACTTATGGCCGCATGATTCTTGAGATAGATATCACTCTGACATTGGATTACTGATACATGACCGCTAGTTGACTTCTTGATCAGACTGATCAGTGATTCAACGAAGAATCACGCAGGCCTAAAACTGTGCTGACAACTGAACTCTAAACATTCCAATTTTTCATAAGGGTCTCGATGACGTTCTCTTCGCATTTCTCTAACAGCTTCTATCGCCAATGTGACAGGTGCTGAAGTAGATCGAGTGTCACTGCCGATACAAACCCAATCTGAAGCCAATTTGATGCTACGTCGCCAAATTGTTCTGCCGTGTCTCGTTCAAACAGACTCCACGACGAATAGCAAAAAAACATCGTTTGAACGTGAGATTTACCATGCAGGCCGACGCCGGTCCAAGTTACTCACTGTTTTATAAGTTGAATACGATAGGAACATTATGCTGTGTAAAACCACTCTGAATGAGTCAATGCATGAGAAAAAGCATTCCCTCATGGAGTGAGGACATGACAATCTGAAAACAAGGAAACAAACAGCTTGTGCAATCTTGCCGTCGAATACAGTTGGATCAAGGTAAGTGAAGCACATCGTGAGAACGTGTTTGTATGCAAGTTTTCAAACGGTAATGATTTGTGGTTGGTATGCGTGGTGTTCGTATTAGGTCGGTCTCGGATCTGGCTGTTTCCTCTGCAGACTTTTTGTTGCTACGTTAGGTCTGAGCAACTGCAATGCATACTCTAGTCACCCGACTGCCTCACATAGCCCAGCAGACAATCGGTATATAGACATAAGTGCACAATATTTGCACAAAAGAGTGATACTCGTGTTGTGAAACAAGAAAATCACAGAATAAAAACATCCCACCGATGATCATGCAATGGTGTCACAAAAGTAGACAAACCTCGAAGAAGAAAAAGTTCAACTAACCATCTATGCCAGTCACAAGCTCGGTACAGTTGACAGAGGTGTGTGGAGCAATAGCCTACTGGCAACCAAGCTAACAATGATTCCTATGATTGTGCGTTTGACGTGCGGTTACCCTGTATGAGTATGAGCAAATCCACAGGTATACTTTGTGGTAGCTTCTGGGACAAAACGCTGGAAGCTACCCGTAAGTAACCTGCCTCACTTACCGTTGTAAAAACCTTAGTAGTAAAACAGGAAGTGTGTGTAAACTAGAACAAGAGGAACATGTTAGCGACAGTGAATGTCGACTGTTCACAAGTTCATGTATGTAAAGTGGTCAATTCACCTGCGAATTCGCATGAATCGGAGGCAGGTTAGAGTAGAAAAGATGCGTGCCTGTCCGACTGGTTTTGGCTCCGTCAGGAAGCAGGATTACATCGTGGGATCGCAAATAATCTGGTCTGTGCGGTCGTGTCAACTGCTCGGTCACCTCGCTCTCGTTTGGTCTGCGTGTTGCTCCAGTCTGAAGTGTGCGCCAAAGGCAGAAAAAAGAAGAAAAAACATATTACTGATGAGCAAACATTAAAACATCAAGAAACAAGCACAAGCCACTTTCTTCGCGAAAGAAAACATCGGATACACATATGAAAGAAGCTGGTCCGTGGACGACGGCAGGTAACTTTTAAACCTAGCCCGAACCGTTTTGAAAAGTGCACCAGGGCAGGTGTGACAGGAAACTTTATGTCAGCTACTTCCAATCAAGATGTTCAGATGCCTATATTGTACGGACTGCATGTTTTGCGCGTTATGAAGTCGACGGATTTTAGGACTAGAATGACCACATTTTAAAAAAACTAGTATTGGACTGCAACCAAGACCCAAAATTCAAAAAGAAACTAGTATGCCACACGATATCTGGGCGTAGTAGATTGCTGTCGGGATACAGGAAGTTACCTGACGCTTAGGTTCATCTGTGTGACATTTCTTAAAGGCAGTTGACAAGCGGTCAAATACGATACAGTCAAACTTCACTGTTGGCGCCAACTTGTCATCAGTGCCACCTTTCTGTAACCGGTTTGTAGTCCGTTGTGATCTATCCCGATAGGTCTCTGTATTGCCACCACTGAAACGACATACGATTCAGCTAAACACATGTAAACTAAACGTCTTAACAGCGCCACTATAGAGATTGACTAACACATCAAAAATAGGGTCGACCGCAAAAATCGAGTAGACAATCATTTACAGCACCAATGCCGTTTACGCACAATATGTATTGACATGCCGAATAACCACACGAGTTACAACAACAAAATGAGCCAAACCATGAGTGAAACGAATGAGCAGTCCTCATCGAATGTTAACCACAAGATAACAGTACATATCGGAATCTATATATAACACAAAAAAACTACATGAAATGGCAAGTGTGTCAGAATATAAGAAGAAAATGGATTGCGTAATGTGAAGAGAGAGATAGAAATCGAGAAATAAAGGCGTTACACCTGGGCACATAAAGAATTATAAATTGAGCGCTACTGACTTCTAGTCATTGCCACATCAGACTGCCTACTAATAATATATCAAACAACGTCTTCAACCAAGGATGTTCATTGTCCATCGGATCCCAGTCAGCCAGTCGACAACGCCCTACTGAAGGACGCTTCACAGTCATTCATACCCCGAACTCAAGTCACATGCCAGTCACCAAAGTGCTGTTTTCTATCCTAACCCGACACTCACAAACAAGGCACGGCGAGGCAAGCGGTGGGTTGGTCGAACCAACGAAGTCTGAAACGAAGTCACTATGCTCAAGGGGTCGATAAAGCTTATCGATTCCGAAGACATTGGCACGTAATCAACAGTGGGTGACGAACTCTCATTCAGTTTATTGAGGGTTATATACGTTAGTGTTTAAGTACTAGCCCAACAGGCGTAGTAACTTAGAGTACAAAATTACAGTGTTCATGATTGGACCAAAAACCAATCAACAGATGGATTCGACGGATGAGCAATATGGCAGATTAGCAACGTCCTCATTTGAAAAGGTCGGCGAAACTAGGTTACTATTCCGAATACTGCGGACGCACAAAATCATTCACGTACTACGTCATCCATCAGCAGATCTCTTACAACTGAGCGGGAGTGAACGGCTAAGGGGTCATTCTCTGAAACCAAACTAAGAATGAGCAAGATATTGTGAAAACATAATGCCTTCGTACGTAAAAACTTCTCTTACTGAACAAATCGCCCAACACAACGATTGCGATTGTACCGATTGGGAGCTTCAAAATTGTAAAATATAGTTACAAACAGAAAAAACACTGAAATGAATGTGTGATGCATATTATACAGCCAGACCATCATACATGCTGAAAGCGTGGAAAGTGAACATGCGGTACGAGTGATTTTATGTCAATCGCTAGAAAAGATGTAAAGATAGGCACAACTGATAAGTTCGCAAAACAAGCCGAGCAGTCATCAGAAGCAACCATCGGTGAATGAAACGCATTTATGCCTCTTGATAATCTTCAGCTTCACATTTTGAAGAAAGACAGGACGGGGCCAATCACGACCTGTTGCGAGTAAGTGATTAGCGAGCGAAGAAGCCGAGATTCCGCTAAGATGTATGCCACTGAGCATTGTATCAGAGTCTGAGTCAGCTACTTGGCGGATATGCTGATCAGCTTTTATTTACCAACACACATTAGCAAAACATGGTCGAAGTGAGAAGTAGGTAAACCACATTGTATATTGTGGGGGACTGTCAGGCAAGAAGTGCGAGCATTCCAACGCTCGGCGGAATACCCCAACACAGGAGGAAGGTGCGTTCAAAAACCCACGGTGAGCGGATGGAGAACGGCGTGGACGACCGGATGAGTCATCGCTCGACCGGATCGGACCAACGGGCGAGACGTGGCAGCCGAAATAGAACGAATGACCAAATTGAAGGTATGGTAATTCCAACACTCTCGGGAATATCTCGACACGGCTGTGGAGTACGGTCAAAGCCTGCAGTAGATAGACGGAGGACAACACAAGCGACCGGACAAGCCATCACCCAACGGAATCGGATCAACGGACGAGGAACGGCAGGCAGAAAATCCCCGGGTAGAAGGCGCAAATCACACACCTAAACCGGGTAGAAGTGCACACGACGCGCGAACGGAAACCTGGGAGTGTTGTGGACTGGAATGCTGACTCATAAACGCGAGCGCGCGCGTAGCATGGTAGCTAGCGAGTTGGGCAATAAAGATTGTGCTTTATTGGACGCCTTTTCGCTACAATATCTCTGGATTGACCACCGACGAGTGGAAAGCAGCTGAACCAAGTTAAAGACGAAAACCTGATGATCAGATCTTACTAACAGTGATACGTTCCTTTTCATCTCTTTCGCGGTTACAGTCCTTAGAGTAAACAATCGTGATCATCATTCAAGGAAACACCGCATTAAATGCATTACTGAGATGACCGTTTGCTTCCGCTTCTTTTGATATCGGCCATTAAAATCACTACACGTATGCGTAGGTAGTACTGTTGTGACCGCAAGAGACGCTGGGCCTGAGAATTCGTTTATTGTGCAAACGCCCATATAGGTCATGTCACAAATCAAACCACAAACGCGTACACTCATTTGCACGTCAGACATGCATTCACATACATCACAGTCATTCACCTTGGTGGAGTTCCTGCCGTAGCGCGTACACACTATTCCGATAGTTTCTTTTTGTCCTTCGTCCTCCTGGCGTTCGCAGCATGCCCTTTTGTTCCTGAATGTCTCCTGTGGGTAACATACTACCTGTGAGTAGTATACTACTCACAACGAAACTGCCTGTCATACAACAGTACTAATCTATCGGTCGGTAGAATTAAACCTGTTATGCGAAACTCAAACTTAACAACAGGAGAGATTCAACCTAGTTGCAGAACACTTCAACAATATGACAGCTGAAATTTACACCATTGAGATAACGAAACCTACAGCATTCGCCCAGCGATGGGCTGACCAAAGACAAATGTGATCACACTGATCCGTCACAACAACCTGCAAATCTCTTATCAAACTGACTGACACCTATTGTCGCGTCACACACGGCTTTCCTTATAATCTTTGGCGTTGATATATGCTCATAACAATTGGACAATTCAATGCTCAATCAGCAAAAACCATTTGCTCTTGAATAGAGTGACATGTCAAAATGTGATACGATCCTTCAAACTGGCCTATGAAGGGTGAAATGTCAGAAAGCAGATGGAAGTTTTCAATCTCATCGGGGTGTGACTGAAGTAAGTAAGGTTTCGTTTAACAGCGGCATTTATTTATCCTTTCTGAGGGGCAATGCGAGATTCTTCTGTCGGTGGCGCCCACCGAACAAGATAACCGATGTGAAGGAATAGATAAGTCAAGCAGTGATAATGCGGTCCTCCTTAATTAACCACCAAGCTCGACTTTCAGTATCACATTGGTCAGAAGAGAATTCTTTGTAACTGAGTCTACAGGACGTATAAAGAGTATTATTGGAAGCAAACATGTTATATCTCCACCCTAGTTATCCATCATCCGACAATCCAACGAAGTTAGCTTCCTAGCGTAGTCGTCGCACAGGTACTTGTATTGTTATGGCCCATTTGGTAGTATATACTACGTATATTGTGGGGGATTGTCAGGCAGGAAGTACGAGCATTCCAGCTCTCGGCGGAATACCGCAACGCAGGGGGAGGTGCATTCAAACACCCACGGTGAGCGGATGGAGAACGGCGTGGGCGACCGGATGAGTCATCGCTCGTCTACATGACATGATTGTATTCGGAAGAAATGAACTACTAACATAACGATCTAGATCAATTCAATAACCAAACCTAATTAGGACAATTCAACAGTCGTTAACTAAAAAATATTTCTCCCCAACAGTAATACATATCTCACACAGACATGTATACCTAACATAAACGTGAACAGATCAAATGTCATTAAGCAGATAGTAAAAATAAAACAACTAACAGAGAATAATTTCAGGATGTACATTCATTTACTTGAAAAGATGAACCAGAAATGAAAGAACAATACTAAAAACGGTAACAGTAAACCTTGCAAGTTTTACACTGCAAAGAATTTTCGTGATTTTCTTCGAAAAAAAAAGTACAGTGATGGCAATATCCAAAAAAATTTCCTACGCCGATTTTCTGTTATATCTCTCAATCAACAACTTTCAGAATTCCTTAAATCCTGGAAGGACATCGCAAAAGGACTGACAGACACCAAGGATGATGCCAATTTCACCATACCCCCCCCCCAATTAAGTAACAGATGCCTACTACGTTGCTAACTCTGATCAAACCTATCGGATACGAACAACATCACGCGTTAAACATGCATGTACAAAAAGTGTCCAAATATCTCAAATGATAAGTGGAATTGCTTAGAGAAGAATGGTGTTATCTGTCCTCAAAAGATGTCGTCAGATCTTATTATCGTTTAGATGGTGCCGACACCACACAGAATATGCTTTCGCGCATTATGACGGACAAAAACAGATACCCGACGAGCAACGCCAATGTGGAGCAGTCAAGTAATGCAACTATGAAGCAATACGATGCATAGTAGCGTTAGATATTCCAGCCTTCAATCAAGGACGGATAAGACATCCGCACCGTCTCAGCTCTTCAAATATTCACCGGGTTTTAAAGAGGGCAGGAAAATCTCTTCAAACACCACTGCCTGTCGTAATACATCACACGTAAGCACAACTATCTACCACACCGAAACGGTGTTCATCCGAAGTCAACGCAGGTGGGGTCTCCATCAGTCGTCTTAAGGAAGTTTTTATGCTTACACGACGGAAAACACACCACATCGTGATATCTCAAGCGTTATCCGTGTAACACGTCTTGTACGACCAGTGAGCCGTCACTTCCATGTGTAGTGAATGTAATCCGAACACAGATGCGTCCGGTTTCTATTTGACAAACGAAACTGCATCGAATCTCAGATAGCCCTTGTGTATTCATAAATACTAAGGCTGATAGGACTGGATTTTAACAGTGGTATTGAGACCAGAACCAACGGGAAATAAGCTCATAACATAACCGTCCACAATAAGGGTTGCCAGACAATTCAATGAACAAGAACGCGATCTAGTCGAAATAACCCTCAGAGACGGAAAAGAGTGCTCAAGGTAAAAGTAGAATAGAAGAAAACAAATTGGGCATAATCAAAATAACGATTAGATCCTCAGTTGTAAAACGGAAAAAGTCAGTTGATAAAGAATGTACACTACTGGCCAGCTATGACAAAAGTGAAACTAGAGTCTAATGCTTAGCTCAGATATTGGCTGCCTGAAAGACTTACCAAAATGCGAAACCTGCGATCGACTGAGAGTGACGTAAAACAAAAAATCCCCGATTAATCACCAATAACTGGAATCGTCGTTCAACGAATCACATGGAATCTGTAGGTTCAATCAGGCTGGAAAGTCCTAATCACAGAGCCATCGATAGGGGTCAACAGAACAGTTCCTATGTTTCCTCTCAAGACTATCGGACAACTTGAATATTACTTTTTTTTAAAATTGGCTTAGTGTACAAATGGAACGGTTCAGTTAAACCTAATGTGAAGTGGCACAACGGCAAATAAGCTTGTCCCAAGGGCAAATGAATCACAGCTCAAACCAAACAGAGGGCAAAGATATCCATCGTCAATGAGCTCTAACGAGGGCGAAAACTCAAATCTAGTGGTATTTTTAATGTCTGCCCGAATGCGAAAATTGTGATCAGTTTATATAAGCCATAACCTCCGATTACCCATCAATTATCAAAAATGCGTTTGCTCATCAGTTAAGAGATTTTTGGTAGAACTGATAGACCCGCGAGATAGCGATAGCCAAGCGAAAAGAAAAAGCTCGAAACATGATCGCTAGGATCGGCTTCAATAAGTTACGTTGCATGGGGCGATTGGATACGTGTTGGATGTGAAGAATCCTTTGCCCAGACTCGGTTCGTGTATTTTAGGTGGAACAACCACGTGATCTTTACAATCTTGGCGCTGATCAATATGATAATTGGCCAATGGTACACGCTCTTCTGGAAAGGGTTCTTTGTAAGCTAAAAGACAAGGTAACGTGATACGTGGCCCATCTGGGCCGATGATGTCTCCGCTTGGATCGATCAACAGACCAGAGCCCAGACCACAATTTCGAATGGCAGACTCGGCTCTCAAAGGATTGTGCTGATGCTGTGGTAACAGCTCAGCTAGAACAACTACTTCGTACGAAACATGAATGGGGTACTGGGAGAGTAACAACTCGCTCATACATTTCCTACAGTACGGCTGCAAAGCATTTCGTTTGGCACGTATCTCGCTGACTTCACTGTCCTCTGGATAGACATCCTTGCTGGCAATAGGGACTTGATACGGCTCCTTTGGAGGCATGTGATCGATTCGCCTTGGTTCGCCTGGCTCCCGTTTGCGATGAACACATCGACACATTATGTGTGGATTGCCTTGCCAAATATCGTTGGGTTGTTTGGCCTCACCCAACGGTTTCAAAACGCTGATAGGCTCGTTAAAGGATAACAAATATTCCAGAACGCCACTAAACGAAGACATAGCCAATGATCTTCGCTGAACATGATGTGGAGGCACCACTTCATGACGACCGGGTTGCTGTAATGCGAATTCTTGACCAGGAATTTTTGGCAACCGAAGAGCCCATGCCTCTTCCATTTTGTCGATTCCACTAGGACGAATCGGCCCACGCGGACATTTGAAATGCTCACGAATACTTTCAATCGTCGGCCAAGGGTTCAGTGTGACTCGAACACAAGAGTTTTCCGTTCCGGGTAAAACTGGCATGCCAGTCTGCAGACTAGTATCATTCAGGCAACGGCGACAAATGAGGGAGCGCCAAACACGGCTGGCACATGCCTTGACACGAAGGCACTGGTGCACTTCCACGATCAAACGATGTATGAGGCGAACGGACGAATTGTGAAACTTTATACTACACTGAATCGGTTCGCCTGGAGCATACAGTATGCGATCTAATTTAGCAAGTAATGTGATAGCTCCAGCATCGAATCCAGCACGAGGTCCGACTGCTAAACAGTAGTCAGTATGTGACTTTGGCGGATCCAAATGTTCGATCGAGACTAAACGTGGAACATAGGACAGTTTACGAATACGCAAACGTGCAATATGATCACTTGAGGGTGCAGCTGACGAGGTTCTAACTGCATATGCAGTGATGGCCCAAGAAATGCCATTACGCGGTGCGCGTTTTTGTCGCGGACGCCACGGATAGCAATCAGGATGAAACAAGTCTTTTTCCCATTGCCGTTTCTTTTTCTCGGTGCCCGGTTTCTTGCCACGTACCGGTAGTGGATCACCAGGGTGTCGAATTCGCGGCTTATCATCTGTATCGGAGTCTTCCAGTTCGCTAGGCGAGTCCGGATCTGTATCGGATTCGTGATGAGCAAACCCAAACACAGCGTTGTAGAACAAATGCATACGACTTGGCGGAGGAGACCTATTATCCGAGGTTGGCCTAGGCGTGTTTTTCAAATACAAAGAATCCGGGGCCCCATTGATGTCGAATCGGAATGGGAAATTGTAAGTGACGAAAGGATGATCTGGATGGCCAGAAGTCTTAGTGGCCATTGTTTGTGGAATAAAGGTGTTGTTTCTTCTTGTGTTCATAGCAGTTCCGACAAGAACGCCAGAAGAAGTCAATGCCTCATCTTTCATAGATTGTCCACTGACAGGACCGCCAAGTTTGGCGTACAACTGTCTTGTTCGACGGGAGTATGAAGATAGCTCTTTGGGAGGGTTTCTCAATGCCCGGAGTGCATCTTTGGTGTAATTTGGTGGCGGGTTCAATTGCACTCGTTTACGAAACACGACCTCATTTACCTCACAATCAAACGGGTCCAGTTCGGAACGCGCATAACGATATCGTGCATCAACCTCGACGAATACATAAGATCCAATATCCAATAACCATGGGTTGACATGTACCACACCCTCGATTATACCATGGTGTGTCGGTTCATAATCTGGAGCTGCATCTGGCAACGAAGGGGCACCGCATTCGGGCAACTCCGATGTTTCCGATCCCGTTTCTTCTTTACGTTTGTGCACCTCTGCCAAATTGCTCCACACATCACGATTGGTTAAATAGAGACAGACCGCTTGCGACATCGACTGTTTCCGATACACAGGCAGTGCATTGCCTTCACGGTAGCGTGGAAGCCGCGAATCACCTGGATTGATGGCCATTCGGATAGCAGGAGCTCAGGCACTGACGTTCGCGTGTCAGCAATCGACTTTTTAAATCTGGATCGATATTATCTATGGGCTCAAGAGACCATATGAACCGCACTACCAGTCAAAAGAAAATACCGGTAATTCAAAGGGAGTAACACAACAGAAGCTGACAGTTTGACACGGGCATATTTGGACGTACATTGGCAGACATCAAAACGTCACAACCTGACTGGACCTTGACGCGTTGTGACGGCTTGCGCAACTGCAAACTACAAGGGTCTGAAATCGTTTGGACGAATTTAGCACACCGTACAAACAATCATTGGGTTATTCCAAAACGTAGAAGATTCAGTTGGCGATTCCAACTCATGTTCTATCAGTTGGGCAAGCTTAAACGCAACAAAGGATGCCGCCAACTCAAAAAGAGATATACGTGTCAAACGAATCAGAACAACTCAGACTTTCGCAAACGTTAGGGAGCCGTGATTGTGTAGGGAACTAACCCAATACAAAGGTATAAATGCCAATATTCGGTTCAAAACGCAGTAGCCGAATAGCTCGCTACAGGCAATCCCAATCTATACGAAACAGGAACGTCAAGGAGACGAGACGCGCGCACCAAAAGTGTATTGCTAAGCAGAATCAATTCAAACAAGTGATGTTCATTCTGTACAAGGGAAAGTGGTGCAAATT
Source organism: Paragonimus skrjabini miyazakii (assembly GCA_014338405.1). Lineage (NCBI taxonomy): Eukaryota > Metazoa > Platyhelminthes > Trematoda > Plagiorchiida > Troglotrematidae > Paragonimus > Paragonimus skrjabini miyazakii. Next base: position 27,800 of record JTDE01002325.1, on the reverse strand, counting down.
GTATAAAAAATAAAGCGGAATATGAAAATGTGTACAATACCCCATAGAACTCCCCCCTAGAGCGTTAAAAGAATGAAAACGCTCGATAAAAATGAGGAAATGTTAAGCGCAATACTCTTTGAAAACTGCTGGTCATCTGACCGTTCGGCCTGAGCGAGTGCGGGGAAGGTCAACAGGGGTTTCCGGGTTGGACTGAGATACGGGCTGTTCGTTACGCAAGGGCTGGGTAGACTGCGAGTCACTAGGCGTAGGATCGGCATCAGGATCGATGGGAGGATCTAGCTGGGATTCGACATGAGCAACTTTAAGTCTATCAATGCTCACTGTATCGTGAGATCCATTTCGATCGATCACAAAAAACTTGGGGAATCGTTTAATCACATGGAATGGTCCGCAGTATGGCTTTTGGAGAGGGGCTTTTACAGCGTCGACACGAACGAAAACAAAATCACAAAAGTCCGGATCGGAGTGTTTTTGTTCCTGTTTGGTGTTTAACCTGGTGGGCTGGGGCCGGATTTTCGCTATGGATGACTTCAACTGCTGCACGAAGGTAGTAGCGTCAAAATTAGTTTGGCCGGCGTTCGACCTGTAGAGCAGTTCACCAGGGAGGCGAAGTGTCGTGTTATAAGCTAATTCTGCGGTTGTGCA
>JTDE01002325.1:9617-23391 GCA_014338405.1 Paragonimus skrjabini miyazakii | reverse complement strand
TATATATATATATATATATATATATATATATAGTGTGAAATGCCACACGTTCTTAGTAGTTTGTCCCATGAGCGCTTTCAGCCGTCAGTGGTCGAACATAAGCAGAAAGTGTCCAAATGCAGGATGGCGGTCAAAACAACCTTCATCCGGCCATAATTATGTCATTAGTCACACTACAGCAACGAAATAGACGATAAGCGAAGATAGAGTACAAACAAATGTTACAGGAGGTGGCCTGCTAGCAACGGCTGGTCATCTTAATGCCGTTATCCAAATGTGTCAATCCATCGCGTGTACCTACTAAGAGACTACTTTGAAAGAGCGACCATCAAAGAGCACAATTTCAGAAGAACATTCCAGTGTTATGGATGAGAATCCGGGGTCTTTCTTCAGATGATCACGCGAAGTCACGTATTAGAACTAGCCAAAAGGGAGTAACAGCCCAACGTCAACGGTTCGTTTACCCACAAATGACTGTTCAGTTTACGAAACGGGATCGCACGAACGATGAGAAAGGGTTGATTATGTAGAATAGCTATGGTGGAACGGTTCTGAATTGTATCGTGCAAACAAGGACAGAGTGAGTTGTATTACATGGTGTTTCCAGTCAAGCTATACGTCGAAATTAATCGCCAATTGTCTTTACATTCTTCCGTCAAACAGAGGGGCTGATGTCTACTTGCGATAAAAGTTTCGACTAAAGATGTTCCATTGTGACAGTGTCTTTCAAATGCGTTTTGGGAGACATTCAGCAACGTTCCGAGAAAGTCAAAAAGACGCGATATGAAGCAGAATCTGTTTTCATATTCGGCATTGCTCTTAGGAGCAAATGGACATAACAGGCTACAGTGTTCGATATCGTCCGTCACAAAGAAACGAATACTTGGTGTGGTGGAACGGCTTGCGCATTGCGATGACTGATTGAGATGCATGATGTGATGAACACACCCACAGAGTCGCTCATGCCGCGCGGCCAACGAGTGACGAAGTACAGTCTTCGAATCCTTAAGAGCATCAAGTAGAAAGCCAACACATTCACCCATGAAAAGTTCAGAAGATCAGATAATTGGGCAGAACACTTCGAAACCTAACTCAGCAAGCCTCCTGCTTTCACTGTGCTACTGTCACAACCTTGCGATGCAGTGCTCTAGCCCACAAATGTATAACTATCTGGGGGTCCTGTATTGCATTTCGTCTCTCAGAATTAACAGAGCTATGCCGGCCCAAATGACTTCATGGTGGCACTTTTCAAAGAAGGACGATGAAGCACAAGCAGAAGTCTTGACTCGGTGCAGAGTACTGAGAACGTCCCGAAGTCGCTCGATAATAGTTCCCATATTCAAGAAGGGAGTCGCAGGTTCTTGCGAAAACACGTAGGGTAACCAGCTTGACCCACCCAAAACGGGGTTCTGGCATCCATTATACTTCGTCAACTCACTGCAGCTCAGGAGGCAGACATTAGAGAAGAACAGGCAGGGTTTCGTCCTGGACGAGGATGTACTGGTCAAATTTTTACTATTCACCAGCTTCTGGAGCAGCGTTATACGTACTGCCGACTAATAATAGTTGTTTGTTTCCATTAAAAAGTGCGTTCGGTTAAGTGGATTGATCTACACCTTTAGAGTTGCATAAAAGCAGAAGTTGGCCGCAAAATTATGTGAATATACTGTCGTCGTTTTGCTCCCACACTTCATCTCAATGGGTGTTGGATAGAAGTTACAGAGGGTGGTGACACGGTTGGATACTTAATAAGTTTCAACAGCAGCGGCGTAAGCATAGGAAATGGAACACGTTTACATCTCCACGAACAGGGCGATGTTAACTAATATGGGACGTCTCTGACGACAGACAGGCACCCGTGATGTTTAGGAGTAACGTACATTAGGCAACCGTAGGAGCTGTATTACGTCACGACTGCGGAAAGTAGACAGTCAGAACAGAAAACGTGAACCACTTTCAGGTATTTGACCATCGCTGTCCCCTCTAGTTAGTTTATGGTCACGTGAGTAACGCGGCCGTTCTGAACGCTCGAGATAAGCAAGCAATTGATCAAATAACCAAGTTGCGCGGTAGAGACTAATAGATCAGGTACTCCGCATGCTCGTTGGCCGTTTACCGAAACGGCACTATATAGAGACCAACAACAGTTGAGGAAAACCACATAGCCACCAAGCAACCACGTCGTCACGAAACATGGAGACCCTGACTATTCCGCTAAGTAGAGGGTAGGTGTAGCTTATCCGAATGGGGACATCGTGGTTATTCAAATCGGCCTTTAAAAACGCTGTCCGAGAAAGTAATGTGTTGCAACGAGGGATGTATCCGCACCAAGGTTCATTTTTGTCCATTCTTCTTTCGTGATATTATTCTGAGATATTCCAAGTCATTATTGCAATGGGCGATGGCTCGAACCACAGTATCCTCTAGTCAAGTTCGTGGCCAAGTGAACAAGCGAATGAATCAGTAAATGGATCACTAACTGACAAACAGATTAGATGAAAGAATGACCGTCCGATTGATTGGTTGATCGAGCGAGTGATTTATTTATTTATTTAGTTGTCTTATCAGCTAAATTAAAAATTTCACTATCTGACTACAAAAACGGGGAAACGTTGGGGGTATTTGTCAATAACTACACTTAAAATTGATTACCGTAGTCACCATCACCAACACGAATTCACCAATGGATATTTTCAGGTAGACCAGGTGTATAAACTGTTAGACGAAGCGGTTAATGATCAGATAAGACAATTAATGAAGAAAAAATCTCCCAAATGATGAGAGGCACTGCGGTTTACGAGGAACAATTTCGAAAACGTGTTCATATACGTTTGGGTCGTGCCACTCGATACAAGCGATCAAATTCAGATATCGATAGTTGAATATCTGGAGGCGGTTTACACTTTCCGTTTGGAATGGCTAAGCTTCGCAGCCGTAAAGTAACTCAGCTCCTCCAGCTACCTCGCAGACGCCATGCATCTGACAAAAGTTACCAGGGTGATCGAAACCGAGATGCAAGTGAGTAATATTAGCCACGCAGCGTTCACGTCCGATTAAAGCAGGACAAACGACGCAAAATGATCCTGCCCAGTTTTTCGTTCAACGGTGTAAGTGATCGCGTATAACCCCAAATCACCTGCCATCCGATAAAACGCCGTATGAGATAAATAATCCCAACAAGCAGAACGAATTAACTTCACGTGATTTTTCATCATGATTACTTTCACTTGTCATATATACTTGAACAATAACTCACATTTTAAATTGCACATTTCTCACCATCTGATAGAAAATGTTAACAGCATTCTGGTGTTAATTGTATCTAACTTGTAGCATCTTGAAGAACTGGTCCCAACAACCATCAACCACTCCAGCGCACCAGAAAATGTTAAACGATCAGACAGGGACATTAATGAATAATACGAGCAAGAGGATATAGTACCAAAAAGAATTATTGTTAAAACATTTTACCTCAAGTGATCTTCAATGAACGCCATTTATTCCGCAGGTACACGAAGTTCATATCGTCATCTAATCATTATGCCGTTTCAACGGCATCAGTAATTTGGCTATTCGTCCCAGGGATCTCCCACTTTGCATAATCAATCACATCATAGTTCTCTCAACGTTATCAAGAAAATGGCGTATCATCAACATTATCATCATAGACAGCAATACATCAGTGGTTCACACTGATGCTTAACCGCAACACAACCACAAAGGAAAAAGTAAACCCTGCATAGGAAGAGAGAAGAAAAAAGGGAAAGGGGAGGGGACCTAACCAATAAAAAGCTACGTCTACATTCAAACATTCAAAATCAAGTTGTCTACATCTTACAGACAAACAACCAAGCTGTAAATGAAAGCAAGACGTTATCAGCAAGACAGCTTCCTTACAGCTTTCACTGCCCCACGTCATTGAAGGCACTCACTTCACAGACAATTCGGTCAAACAACGACAACAATCAAACAACTGAGCTCAATTAGGCGCCATCTCACCTGACGTCTCAAGCCACCGACTCTGTGAGTCGCGAGGACCCCAGTCCGGGAGACTAACCTGATCTACAGCGACCAAGCCCTTCGTGAATGATTTCATTTCCTACATCAGGTCATCATCTGTCCACCTCGCACCTTATACCAACCGTCCACAGCGTTCATCATCATCATCATCACAACAGCCATGAGCCTGACCAAAAGGTACTGTGGCTCGGGCCGCCGCTCACCTCAACAGTGACGTGGAATATCCTAGAAGAAAACGTTACTAAGAAGATTGAAAATTATTGAAACAAGACTAACTGGAAGAACTAGAAATGGTATGGATACAGGTCCGCCATTGACTGCGACACTTAGCCATCTCGGATAGCGCCTCTAACCAACGGTTTGAGTGATCACGAGGACCCCATCCAGGCAGGCGACACCTACCCACTTTGCTCAATGGAGCAGTCAAGGTCTTCATATTTTGTGACCACGTTGTTGCTTGACCACCACGCGGTTTTACCCAACTGTTGGTGGCCTCAGCGTACAATGCCCGGTACGGTAAACGATTAGGTGACATACGGAGTACGTGACCCAACCGTCCACAGCGTTGGCAAAGAGTGATCGGTGCGACAGACGACTAGTTGACATACTCAGTACATGATCTAACTATCCGAGTCTGTGCAAATGTAAGCAGTTAACAAAAAAACTCGTTTGACAATTACTAACAAATACCCGCTTCATAAACTCCTCGTTGCACACTCATTGGTGCTACCCGATACGAGCGATTGAACGCAGACATCGGTGATCAAATATCTGAAGACGGTTCTCTTCCTCAACCTGAGCGGCCAGGTTTCGCTATCGTAAAGTAATACAGTCCTCACTGTTGTCTGATATACGTGACCTTTAAGCATCAGAGAAATACATCTCTATCGCTAGAGGTGCCCCAGATTGGCGAATACTGTCCCAGCCTTGGAAATACGCGCTTCTATTTCATGCCCTATACCTCTACCGCCGCCGCTGATGCAGCTTCCCAGGCATACAAACCGGTCAACAACCTCCATGGCTTCATTATCTAACATTAAATCTACGTAATCAAAGTAATCTTGTACAAACGAACACATGGAAATAATGGGATTAAATCACATATTGCCAGCGATTTATGCAACAGCCAAAGAGCAACAGAATTAGTCGGTCTGATTTACTTTGCAGATAGATGGTGCACATTAATCTAAATGCAGTGCAGCGGTATAGAAATCTGCCCACTTAACTTGGTTCGTTCTATATAAGCATATTTTCCTCAGGATTCGTACAGACTTCTGAAAGTCTTAGAAAGCTGTGGAATTCTGCGAGACTGTTTCAATATCTACAAAGATGAACTCCTGAAAATGCAATGCCCACAGACTAAAAAAAGCATTCCATGGAGTTGCAGAGTAACAGCAACAAACGCCATTCCAGGTTGCCGACACCGACAAGTGAGTACGTCGACAATGCAATATGAGCACTGCATACACGGAACTAGAAAACCAAATGCCCCCCATCACATTGTACTGATCGCCCCTCGCATGCCTATCCAACAGGCCTAAACGTTTCTGGCATAACCAAGCGATAAATGCACTCTCAAGGGTGGATGAAGCCAGCAAAGGTGATCGCCGGGGCCCATTAATACAATGTTGATCTGGAAAACCGCAATGGCAATGAGGGTTCTTCGAAAGTAACGGATGTTTTAAAAGAGACCTTTTTGCCTCGGACCCAATGCTGACTACTAATGGATAGAATGGATGTACTGTGACCGCAGAAAATGTGTCGAAAGGAATGTCAAGAAGACTTGCCATATTCTCATTCCCGGAGGGGTTCGGGAGCACATTGATATCTCTCCAAACCTCAGCAGCCGAAGAACTCAGCCGATCCCCCTCTGCTTTTTGAATTAATTCTTTATAGACCCTAGTAACCTCATGATTCTCCAGCTTCGTAGACGGACTAGTGGTTGAAGAAAATTTATTTTGTACAGTGTTCGGTGAATGAGATGCACTCGTACAGTCACCGCCCGGGCCGAAGACTGCGGTCCACGGTCCACTGGCATAATGTTCGTCTCTTGACAGGGCTGTGTGATCGCCGGTGGTCGGGAGTGGTTCGCGAACTCGATCGCCTGAAGACGATAAATGAGCCTATGAAGTGATGGAAGAAAGAAAAACGATATGAATTTTACACAACAAAAGATAAACAGTCATAAGTAAATTTGGGAAGGTTTCGATCAACGCGTTCATTTCAGATCCGCTTCTCTCATTCGACTAGATGAACTAAATAAAAATAATTGGGGTTATTCAAACGGAAATATCAGACCGTTACGGTTGTATACAAAATAAAAAGCTGTACCACAAAAAATTGGATTAGATGAGTTTTGGGGCGTGTTAAGGAGGATGTACAGGAGGTAGACAGTTAAAATTCTTAGCAGCTTGTAGCATATGCTAGTCCATTACGGTGGATCAAAGCATCTGTGTCCATCAGTTGGGGGTGTGCACATTTCGAAAAATTCTGAGCAGCTTAGTTTGACCACGGCTTTTATTAGTTAAATCACCGTGGGTAAACAGGAGCTGCGCATACTAAACTAGATTTTCGCCAAGTTGACCTTGTGATAAGTGACCAGAACGCGCCCAAATTATCGTTAAGGTTTTGGGTGAAACCTGACACTGGGAAGTTCTATCTGGTATTGATGTTTTCTCACTATAGTGTCATTTAAGACACTCGACTCTGTAAACATTGTTGTGAACTATGAACAAGAAAATCGTGCCATCCAGATATGACTAAATTAAGTGCAGCCTAACTCCCGTTTAAAATTATTTCAGTGTTTCACGCAGATCCATTGCAGCCGTTCACCAACAAAAAGCGCTTAACTCTCGTTTGGAAAAAGGTACGTTTTTGAGCTACCACTTGAAAAAATTGTATAGTATGATCCGGTCGCTAGACCAATGACCACGAGTAAAACTTCTGTATAATGTAGCTGCTGTGTATTCGACAGGTCGTGTGTGAGACAAGTGGACGAGGAAACAAACTAAGCTGTTCAAGTGCATAATCTATGCCTGCATTATAAAACATAAATTCAACTGAAAATAACTGTAATCCCTTAAAACTTCAGGTGAACAATGATCCTTTAGGTATACTGTGACACGATAGTTAGGAGTCCGTTGTGCGGATGTGGCACAACCTATCATATACACTCAAAGAAGATGAGGTGGGGTAGCACGAGTCACGACAGTGCAATTTTCTTCACAAGAAACGAATACTTCATTTTAAAACAGTGAAATATTTGATCTAGTTAATAAAACCACTCTACCTAATTATAACAACCATTCCTATTACTACCGGAAAACGAGTAGCAAATTTAATTGTACATGCATCTTATGATTTGTTCAGCCTCACATGAGTAACCCAAACGTAGTCGACCCTAACTGATGTGATACAATGTGGTTCACACTGTATTGTGATGATCCGAAAGAGGTAACTAACCTCAGCAGTGCCGAGTGAAAACTGAGAGTCTATCTCAGTTTGTTCGGATTGTCTGCCAGAACGTTTTTTTCGCCGAAAAACGGCAAACATAGGTTTCCTCAGAAATAAACCAACACCCCCGGTCAGATAAGGACCAGACAGTAGACCATCCTGACCACTTCGCAGCCGTCGCGGAAATAACTGAGCAAACGTGTCTCTTGCTCCGCGAGATGTACGTGACGGTTTGGGTCTGGATGGGGACGAATCACGTGGTAAAGAAGTGGAATCCGGAACCACGTGTGATGACCAAGCAGCAGGGAGGCCAGGGAGGACTCGACTGGGTTTTGGTTGGTTTGACATTTTGGTGACTCGCGTAATTTTGGGCAGGCTGATACGATACCACCGATTGGGGCCAGTACGCGATTGAGAATGTTTTGCTGGAACCTTATAACGTGCTTCTCCAGGCGCTGAGTGAACGCTGACGCCACGGAAATACGGCTCCCTAGAACGAGTGGCATTGGCATTAGTGACATTAACAGTAGGATCCGCGGGAAGAAGCACAACTTTATGATGTGCAACTGCGTTGCCGACGCTCTGGCTGCGATGCACCGGAGTCTGTTGTGTATCCACTTGAGGTAAATTACTGTGTAACAGGCTGCCAGATCGTACATGCGAAGGAGTACGAGAAATAGGATCAGATGTGAGCGAACTGTGCGGTTCGATCGAGCTGGAGGTAGAGAATGCGCTTTGTTGACGTTGGAATCGATCGACCAAACCATCCACCCTGTCCACTTCACTACCTGTAGGCGATATGTGAAATAAGGGCATCAAGGGTGCATCTAGTGGGCTGGAGGGTCCACTGGCTAATGATGAGACTACAAGAGGAATAGAGAAGAAAAAAGAAATTCAAAGTGAGGCACGCAGATCCACAAGAAATAAACAATGACCAATCCATACACAGAAACGTGGCGATCACCAATGATATACGGCCGTAAACAAAACGCACACGTTTTAGACATATGAAAACAATTTAGGAGCCAAAATCTAACACCTGCCCAGTTGCTGCTAACATGACATCAACGTCACAAATATTGATGGGGTGATCGTATTGCGCGAGACGTTGGCGTCGCGTTACAAAACAAAACAGAAGCGTTAGTTCGATCAATCATGCGTTCAGAATGATATCTTTGGTTACTTCCAGATGTTAGTTTGTAATGCGTGATAACAGAGTACAGCTATCTGTACAACAAATGTGACAGGTGTCCAGCTACCCTGATCACAAGGAAATGTTCACTTCTGTCCGTACAGGATCCTCAGTATCCATACTGGAATACATACAGGATATTCGGTTTGGCGGACAGATACAGCAGTTTCACGAGGGGGGTTGTGGGAATCGAGCGGTCTGTTCGAGAGTATCTGGACCCGCTAACATGCACACATTAGCCCCACCTACTCTTCCAGCTAAAGCACCAGTCAAAAGACCGAGGCCTTGTTGAACATAGAATTTCATGCAGTAGAACAGTTGAAATGGTTAGCTTGTCCAATCCAAAATGCCGTGGTTCAACTCGAATGGGAAAAAACGGAAAATTCGTACTCAGTGGTGACCTACCGGTCATTGTAACGGTCTCTGTGTACAGATATCCGTTGTGGTAGGGGTAAAATCACTGGACACACACGGTTATCAGCCGTCTCCATATACGTGGCGAATGGTCACTCGATGACATAATCTTATAAAAGTAAGAGTCTACACTACCAAGAATCAAGTACCGAAAGTCAATACGCAGACGTTCAAACACTGTACCAACAACGAAAGAAGGATGTAATCTTCACAGTTTTTCGGAAACTGGAAGGAAGCCAACAAGACGAATCTCAGTCTCACAGCCTCCAACGAGTTCTAGTTCGAGATATTATCGGCTAAGCCACGCAAGAATAAGTGGCTATCACGTACGATTCTGACCACGGGCTAGTCACTCGTTGTTATGATCATCAGAGTAGAGGCACCTCACAATCTGAAGTGAATGGTTGAGCATGTTGTCGCCCAGACATTGGAGGTGCATGAAGGCGGATTGCTCAGCAGAGTAGTTCAACTTATTTCTTCCGACAGCGTTATCTGACCCACTTGTACCGATCACACTTGTCTCCAAAATGAACAATCCAACTCTTCCCGCCATCGCTGACCTGAGATCCACTGTCGTAACTTCAGTCGGTAGGCTGTCCACATCAGATATTGACTGACTGCCGGAACACGCGCTTGTACTTGTCTACTCCCCAGTCTGCGATGGTTGTCTCGGGGAGACTTCATTACAGTACGTGTTCCTCAGAAACTCCTGATCTACATCTTCCAACTGGCATACAGCATTCGTTAATGTGTACAACCAGTTCCACGACACTGTAATTAGCGGTTTCACCTATGCCAATGTTCTCATCCTGTGTGGAAAATCCGACGCGTCCAAATCGGAAGCTGGCGGCCTCCTCCAACGTCCTGGAGATAAGTGGATAGAAAAGCACGTCTTGGGAGAAAGAAACTCATTGTCGCTCACCACGATCACAAACATACTACGAAAACCGTCTCTGTGAGCTCCATTCAGGTTGACCCGGAGGCAATCCACTTACGAATTGCTTCCAACACAGTGACCTACTTAGGAATCTTGTTCACCTGAAGACGTAAAGCTTCTACTAACCACTGACTATAATTTCATGTAGCGCAGAATATAATCACCCAAGCGGTTCTTAAACCGCATCAGTGTTTCTACCTGCTGAAACAGCATCCCATTCGAAAGACGAATCAGTCCCTCGTTTTGAGCCGAATCCACAGCAAAACACAGATATATAAATTGCACAACCTTTTCGTTTTTTCGGTAATGAGCCTGCTTTCCCAAAAACATACCAATGAAATACACTCACACGCCATTTCGCCTCGGCGGACCGCGCCTTCCCAGTTTAACCGACCTCATCCCCATCTGGCACAAATCACGAATGAAGAGAATACTACCCACGTAATGTCTAATCAAGTAAAACGTGATTAACGATTATTAGTTTGGCCGATTCATTAGCAGCAGTAACGTCCCAATACACGTTTGTAGCGATGAACATAAAAGAAGCTCGTGCGCGACGAATGACCGGTCATGGTCCTCAGGAAGTGGCTTGTTATCTACTTTCTAATCATCAGTTGCTATACCCAGATAGCATTTTTCCTTAAGTCTTCATTTGTGCCATCCAGCATTGATGTGGCCCTCCATGGACAAAGGTCCGGAATTCACCAGGCATTTCAAGTGAACACTAAGTTTTCCGCCATTGCAGCAACGGTCAATCATAAAACCCGGTTTACATTCCTCAATAGCGCTGCGTCACGCAGGATGAGTGTTCAGCTGGGCATAATCGCGTGCCCAAGGATTAAGAGGGAAGACTACGTAATCTCGATAAGCAGTTAACGAAAAGAAACGAGTAATAACGCCAACTTCGTTTGCCAAGCCAGGCGTGATCTTGTACTATAACAACAAAGCTGCCGGACTAGATATAAGCACAGTGGATGATTAACGAAACCAGGCTGCTCGGATTGACAAGATTGGACTAAGTCTCACAATACTGCCGTCAAATCTGTCCTCCACAACATGGGCTGTCACGCAGACTCAGTATTTCATAATCTTGTGATCATTATGCATTGTGAGATCACCTGTTCTTCATGTCACTCAACGTTTGAGACTGTCGAATTATGTAACAATTGACTTTTGCCTACTAGCCACCCCCAGCTCCTCGAAGATTCACGGTGCTTTTAAGCAGGGAATCTGGTGTTGAGTGCTACTAATTTCTGGTAGGTACGAAAAGACATTTCACCGTTCTAACGGTTGCGGTAGCACTGCGATGCCCTGAAGAACTCTTGATGTCGCGAGACGCTTTTCCAATTTTTTACTTCCTTTAAAAAGAAATGTGACGGACAAGTTTTATGTGATTACTTCTATGTTGTCCATATTTGTCACTCTGAGTGGACAGATGTATTGGTCGTTTAGCGTTGCGTATCGTGGTTGCCCTGCGTTCGACAGCTGGTTTGTTCAGGATTCTGCCCTTTTTATTTTGCATACTTATTTTTGTTACTATTGCTTACTCTTTTTTAAAAGAAGTTTATTTGATTGGCCACAATAATAGGTAGTAGGTTGAGTTGCATATGAGTCAGGTTGAGCTCTCTCTATCATAAAGCCCTTAGAATGACTGTTAGCAAGTAAGATCTGTTCCCATTAACGTATATCACTTTAAATGCTATTATAACAATTCTTTCTTATAAGATCAAAAATCGTCAATGTGTACGCATAAGCCGATTCACATGTTGTTCCGGAAGACAACATGCTGAGTATATTCATACATTTTTCCAGTCACAAATTTGTCAACAATGGCTGTTAGACATTAGTCTCATTTTCTTGTGTTTAACACAGTAACCCTTTTGTTTGTAGCTGATCGATCGATATTCAGGTAATACCACCAGCGCGTTTGTCCTTCCTTGTGGTTTTTGCGTGTTAAATATAAATGCTAACTATATAAGACCACCAGCACATTGTTAAGAAAACGTTCAGTTGTCCAATGTGTATAACTGGTTTGACCACTGAGTGAGGTGGACTGCTTTCTACAACAACGCATTTTGCCTTAATAAGGTAAACCACACGTTTGACCTACACAGTGAACGTAATCGTTCCAGTTCGCTTCCAAGGATTGCTTATTATTTTAGTCGTATTGACGAAGGATGGGAAAAATTCAACGATTGTTTAATTGCCTTTTTTCCAAATGACTTGGATCAATGGGTGCGGCGTGACGTTCTATGGAATAAGCCACCGGTTCCCCAACTTTGTCAGCTTATTGCCCTACTTAGTGCAGGCGTGGTACATGTTGGGTAGACAGCCACCAAACAAACAATTGCATTCATTTACCACACCTTTACATTGTTTTCCATTTACATTGTAGCTCACCACTGGTGTTTCATTTACTGTGCACTAATCATTTCATCGCATCACTCTGAACGTTCATCTCCCAACGTGTCTTCCAGTCGATAAACATTCCGTCGAGACTTGTTTGTCTTCTCAGTTCGAGTCGCGTGGTTGAACATACGATTAGCTGAACTGTTCAACAACTCAGGGACATAACAGTACATGAACACTCAAATTAGAGCATTGACGACCATGTGCACTGTGACAATATAAACCAAAATAAAGTTCCATATATGTGCAAAGGTCATCGTGACGGGATCTCGGTGGAACAATATCAGCCTGTGAACATCAAACAGAATATCACGTTAACGAAAACTTAGATCTCCATATTCAGGAGTGTGAAGCGTCCCACATCGGTTCCCCCACCCCACCCTCAGCATAATTTGTATCGTCTCACACGGGGCAATATCGCCCAATTTAAGAAGCACTGGGTTAGAGTGTTTTAAGACAACATTAATGGCATTCCATGAGTGAACTCGTGACCGTCTTTATTATCACGGAGTTGCACATGTAACGTAACTCGAGCTCATGATATAACTAGAAAAGCCTATCAAATATCATCCTTGAAAATCAACACATACTGCATAGTCATTAATATGAGATGGCTATTGGCTAATCAAACGTCTGCGAACCCTAGAAAATAGGCTGAAAAGGAGGCAGAAAGGATCGCACTGATGAATCAATGGCGGAGATTGAGCTAAGAATAGCTGTGATATTGACGTCGATAGTTGTGTGCTCCTGCCCAGCTTGGTTTTGACGGCTGTTGGAAACTGGACAATTCGACAGCATGCAGTCAGCGGTGAATCCACATGGGTAAACAGTAATAAGAAAGCTTTGTTGTGTACTAATTGAAAAGTTTACCATCAAAGCCTACGTATTCGACTCACACAAAACAGTTTGAAATAATCGATAAGGATAACTCCCACTGAGCACCACAGGACCCAATCAATCTAAGTAAGTTCAAAAGAGAATAAAATGTTTGATCTCGTAAACCACGAGTGTCAAATGAAAAAGAATAACACTAAAACGTTGACAAGAATAAGTCCTTCTGGCTTAATGAGGTAGTGACTGAAGTAGAACTAATTAGATAAAATGGACGGTTAGCGAGGAACGATCGATCAAATTTCAATCTTTTTTGTGATACCAAGTTTCACCGACATAGTTATGTTAACACAGACTGAACAAATTGTTTGAATTCAATTTTTGCACACTGTGAATATACAAATAGGTTAATTCGGGTGTTAGTATGACGTCTTACTGCAAACACATCATTCTGGAAGACAGTATGATAGAGATTTCATAGGGTAGCGTGACCCAGCAACATCTGGGGGAATAGAGTA
>JTDE01002324.1:85281-101442 GCA_014338405.1 Paragonimus skrjabini miyazakii | reverse complement strand
AATCAGTGCCAAACGAGTTCTTTCTTTCTGAAGAGCAGTGCCGACTCAGATTTCGTCTTTAATAGTTCCCGTCAGTGGCGGCGAGGTCATGTTTGTAAAAGAGTTAAGCACACTTCCGACTCATAAAACTTTCTTGGTTAATTTGAATTTCCACTATTGACTTACAGCTGTTTGTATCTGTTCTGCGTTACTGCTGTGCCCTTCATAACTTGCCTAGTAATTTTGTGAAGCATCTTCCCTCTATTCGCCTCTGGTATATACTGATTTTATCTCATTTGGTTGACAACGCTTACTTACAAAGCCATTCACAGGTTTTGCTAAGTTTAAGTCGACGATCCACAGATAGACAATTCCGGTTGATCAGGTTTACTGCCAACCGCACTTCTTGATGGCCTTGATACATCGGTATGCATAAGGTCGTTATTACTACAACGTGTTTTCGGATTTTGTGGAAAATTTGAAAGTGGCGTTCAATCCACCAATCGTATGATTACCTAGGGACAGCCATGTTTGACTGGTGGATTCCTCAAAATGGTGGGAGGTCCAGGTTTAGATAAGACGCCTCTCCCAAATACTAAGGCTAATCCCGGTTGATTTAAGATTTTGCAGCAGTATCGGTAAAGAATATATGTCTTACGTATGTGTATAACTAACTAAAATTGCGCTGGGTACTTACGCTAATTGTCCGTTCGTTCTCTTTTAGTTGGTTGTTTGCACAAAGTATGTGACGTTATCTTCTTCCATTTCGTTCTCCCATTTGAGCCCCGGCCGACTGTCATCCCTTTACATGACTGCGTGGCATTTCTCTCTCTTCAACATTCGCTAAACAACTCCACTCGCTTTTAAATCTTTAGCATTTGATTTATATCAGTCACATCCTCAAGAATTTCCATCATTCGTCTAAGACTGCCTATCAGGTGAGGTAAAGTCGTTAATTTCGACTTGGCTTCGTCGTAAAGTTATCGACCGGAGTCAACTGAGCACTTGTTAAGTCTCCTGTCAAAACGATCAGGCAGTCTGTGCGTTATTCACAACCGAGTGTATTTGACCGTTCCTATGTGCTAATTCGATCATGCCGAGTTAGGTCAGCGACTCGGTGATCGGTACGATTACTTCAGTGGAACATGGATGAAAGTGTAAACTTCGGCTGTAACAACAGTGTGCACTACTGATGATTTCTAACCAGAAGGAAGCTATTGCTTTTTCCGAATACGACATGCCGAAGAATCTCTCTGAACGTGAAATCTGTAATTGGTCAATGTTTGAAACCCTTCGTCTTAACGTTTACATTTGACCTCTGTGCAAATGTGCTACAATCATTGTATTTATTCCAAACGTTCGTTTGAACGATGACTAGTTGCGCACATGACGGTTTTGTTCACCTTCCATTCGTTTTGTTCCAAATATATTGTCCTTGATGTTCATGTATTATTTTCTGCTAACCATCTGGATTGGTATATCCTCTTACTTTTTGGCCTCTATTGTGACACCGAATGCGCCTACCATGTCTGATGAAAGACTGTACGATTTAAGAGCTATGAGAAAAGGCTACTCGAAGTTGTATTTCCGCATAAACCCACTGTTCTTATGGCATAGGTATTTGATCTGCCGTTCTCGACATTCTAGGGTGTCTGAATCGTTCAATATATTTGACTAGTGAAACCCCCTTTCGTCTGCGAACTGAAGGACATTACGTTCATGGTTTGACATTCTTTTCTTAACCCAAATGTGATGGAAGCGCAAGCATGGGTCTCAACCAATCCAGTAATCAGCGTATTTTTTCAACACAAAGGTCAGTACGAATTATATGTGGTTGAAAATAGCCCCGTAGACGAGAAGTGACGTTAGCCCAGCGGACCGATTCTCGAAGATACGCACGTTTATGTGATCCCTGTCTGTCGTAGGCTTCAGTTAGGGCTAATAAAATTGAGCACGCAGCTGACACTGTGAATGCACGTCTGACCTTATGTTATTGATTGGCATTCTCGCTTTTTCATGTCTGAACCCAGAACTCCGTTTGTTGGATGCAGCAGGTCTGAAAAATTGTCTCATTGTGCAGAGTTTGTCTTTGTCCTGATTGGGCCAATTGTTTTTTGTCTACACCCATAGTCACTTTTCAGATTGTCTTCTTTAACAGATTGCTTTCCAGTTCGGCGACATACTTTATGGAACACACTACAGTCCGTTTGAAAATAGTTCATTTTCCTCACTCCCATCAGGAGTTTGTGGTTTGTGAATCGTCTTCGTCTGGAAGCTACAATGCATATGTACGCAAATTTGGATGCCCTAACAACGACTGCGAATGGATGGACAGACTTTAGAGCCTAATCTTTCCATAACACACCCTAAACGAGATACATTGAAGGCAGTTTGCCGTGTATTCACACACACTACTAATCTTATCTGTGATCTAACAAAACAAGGCCAGGCCAGTCCAATTCCTCACGGCCCAACTTAGGACTGTGTCGCGTCTTCGGAACGGATTGGATAGGAGTTGAGAGCATACTTGCCGAATTGTTCGGTCAGTGCATGCCGTTGAGGTGTGTATATCCCTTTGGGATTCTCATCACATTTTTGATCAAAAACCGAATGGAATTATTCGATTGTTGTCAAGGCGTTGCTCACCGTGCGAACAGACTTGAAAAGTTGTTCTGAATATCATGCAAAACGCTTATATCAATTAGTGGTGGTCGGTCGCGAACTGAAGTGGCGGTGGTTGTTAATGGGTTTCCATAGGACTTCGGCTTCTCTATGTAACAATGTTCTTATGAAAGGACCATTGCTCTAAGAACTACGTTAATAACTTACCGCCTAGCGGGTATTGCATCGTACATACACGGTCACAGCAAAAGCTTGACTTACTCCCCTTGGATTAGGCACCGTTTGGATCGATCAAAATCTACCGCTCTGTGATGATCTAGCGACACTGTTCCAAATCTTTTCTTTTGTTCATATCTCGTGCGCTCATTTTCTCTGTAGCCTTTGTGTAATTATGTTAAACATTTTGTTTCAACCAGTTCCGACCCTAAGAACTGGCTGCAGACACGAACGTTACTCATGCTTGGTTTTTTATCATTGTTATCAATTAATTCGTTATATCATGAACATATCATCCTGCACGTGGGCTTTCTTGTTTGGGTTTTTCACAACCCTGCAGCACTGCTGGTAGAGTGTTGCATTTTTATGATACAACATGGATGCAAAACGACTATTCCGAGAGATCGCTAATTTTTTTAGACAATTTCCCAACGCTTCTCTTTTTTTGATCGTATCAATATCGCCAGTTTCTGCTGGATAATCTCGACAACTAAAATGTCATGGCGGCCAAGTATACCGAGTGGCGTCGTCGATGGGAACTTTTTCGTGAGCACCCATGATTTCCATTTCTTCATCACTTCTCACATCCAACGCTTCATTTTTGTACCGTCTATCCAAAATACCTAGAAACTTAACAGACAATCGTAAGAACTGCTACATGACTTTAATATTGGCCGTTCTGTATTTTGTTGGTTATCAGAGTGGTTGACAACTCGCTTTTTGCATTCTCTATTGGAAACAACTTTACGAGAAATGTCACGTTGGTTAACACATCCACTGTGGTAACCAGCTGCCACGCGTCATCAAATGCACTCACTTCACAGACAACTCGGCCAAACATGGTTGGCGGCATCCGAAACGGATTAGCCTGTCAGAGTGAGCAAAGCCAAAGAACGCCTGCGCTTTAAACCATCACCCCAAGCGGCTTGCGCCGCACCACTTGCGATTCCACTCACACCACGTATCCGGTGTAAACCCAAGGGAATAAGACCAGCTGAATTAGCTGCCACCTCACCTAACGTCTCCAGTCACCGACTCTGTGAGTCGCGTGGGCTCCACTCCGGGAGATGAACCCGATCTACAATGACCAACCTCGTAGTGAGCGATTTTATTTCTCTATGTCAGGTCATCATCTATCTGCCTCACACCTTACGGCAGTCGGCCGCAGCGTTGGCAAAGAGTGCTCGGTTTGGCAGACGACAGTGAGGGCTGTGTTAGTTTACGGCAGCGAAACTTGGCCGCTCAGGGTAGAAGACGTGAACCATCTTCATGTATTTGACCACCGATGTCTGCGTTCGATCGCTGGTATCGGGTAGCACCAAGGAGTAAGTAACGAGGAGGTTAGGAAGCGGGTATTTGGTAGTGGTTGTCAAACGAGTTCTTTCGTTCAATCCCTACATCTGCACAGACTTAGATTGTTAGGTCATGTACTAAGGATGATCACCTGTGAGTAGTGCTCTGTTTGGAAATCAACCAAATCCGCAACTATTCACCAGTGATCCTTATTACAGAGTCCTCTGTTGGAAAACATGTTCTTGTTGTTGTTTGAAAAGTGGTGGCTCATTTCCATATCCTTCGACAGTGTAGTGTCTTCTGCACCAGTTTTGCAGCGTTCGGGCCGCTAATCTGAAGCAGCTTTGGCGTGTTAGCAAGTTATCCTACTGCATGGTGCGCAAAATAACTGTAAGTTCAGTGTCGTGCTGTATGTGGGCTGTTAAAAAAGTTCGTGTGACTCGTGCTAAACTCAACTATTTAGTTGCGAATATTGTTAGTTTTCACGCCCATCTGCGTGGTCATTCATCCGCGGCCAATTCTCAGGATCTCCAGCATAATTTAATGTCAGTATAGTTCTCAGCGCGGCACGAAACGTAGTGTCATCAAACTAATAAGCATCTCATATTCGTTTTCAACCATGCTTTGTATTGCATCTGAGTTTTGTGCGTGCAGTGGTCTCCCTAAGAATCGATCCCCAGGGTGACCATTTCCGTCAGGTCTCGTGGGCATTCTCCAGGAACTTAGGACCCTGAACGAGCCGCCCTCCTAAATTCGACCGTGGGCCAGAATTTGTTCTGGTTCCTCTTGGAGGGATAACGACGTTCCGCTGTCGTGTATTCGTCGATATCTGGTGTAAACAAGGCACCGTACCTTCAATGGACAATGCACCAGCGATCCACTCTCATTCATTCACACAGCCAGTGCTGATTGGATCAAGAGTGAATGCAGAGCCTGATCACTTCTCTCGACAATGGTCCCGTCAAGTCTACCTTAACTCAATGGAATCATCAAAGGACATTCTTCCGGCGTCTTCCGGATCAACAGTTTGTACAATCTCAGCACACCTGTCCATGTAACTAGATTACAAGGGAAATAGACATAGTGGGTCGTGGTAAATGTACCTACTGAATAGAATGGGTTTTGGTTTTGTGCTTGAATTGGATTATTACGTACGACTATTTCTGCATTTGTTACTTTCGAACAGAAACGCCTAGAATATTTATACTCTCAAGATTTGCAAGCGTGCGTTGCACCGATGTTGAAACAGTTGGGTTGACGTGAGCAAGCCATTACTGAAGACCTTTCCTCTTCTCTAACAGTGTGTCAGTTTCCAAAGGCTCGCAGTAAGTCCGACATCTATAACGCTTGTTCATCAGTTTCGTAGTAATAAGACACAAGTATTAAATACACTAAAGGAATGAATCGGGATTGCAACACCGGGGGTGATGGAGTTGAAGAAGGCCGATGACTCAGAAGGTGTGTACAGTTTACAACCTTAATGAACAGGTGTACTAGCGGCCCATTGGGATACTTTCAAAACATCTTCCTGTGTTCGAACATCGCATCCTTGTTGCGAGTCCTGACGTTCACTGGCGGTAACAGTTGGCTTTTCAGACTCCGGATTTGTCGTGACATCACTTCTCTGCTGCTAACTGAAGAAGTAACCGAGGTCCTGAGTGACGCTGCGGATGAGTGAAAGATTTGGTTTAACACGGTTATCGCAAGGTATGCTGATTGCGATATTTTAAACCGCGAGGAAGCCGGTTTATTCAACCGTATTCTTCCAAAACGCAGTCTCGTATTCAAAGGGATACTGTGTAACAGAGGGAATTTGTCAAAACAACGGTTATCCACGTTGTTGGCTCGAAGTACTGTTGAGAAGGTATTCTCTCCCTTGGTGTTTAAGGGCAACCAGAACTTGAGGTGCTTTAAATAAATAAAGGACGACCTTTGTGTCATCCGCGAATGTGGTAAGTGGATACGGCGACGTGCAAGTTAGTTGAAGAGTAGCCGCAACGACTGAATAATGATTTTGGTACAAGACAGGACTGCTGATTTTAGGCAGCTGTGCTGCTGAACTAGAACCATTTCCAGATTCTCTTTCTCTCGCCAAACACAACTTCTGAGCCTCTTTTGTTAGATGCTGAAACTAAACAGGTAGCGATACTATTCTACCATCAATAGCAATTGTAACCCGTAACAGGACTGTTCGTCATTATCTGCCGAACTATGAAACAAGGCAACCCATACGTACATGAGTAATCAACGGATCCTTGGATTCATATTTTATACAAAACTCGTCTGCTGATTTAAGCTTTTGGAACACTAGAACGTGGGACATTGTTTTATGTTTCAAGCGATGTGTAACCTTCTCATCGTAAGAACCACAGGACAAGATCTTCGGTTACGACAGATGAGCGTGGAGATCGTACGCTGCTTGAAGTAAGCCAAACTTAGTTTCAGTGTGCCATCTTCGGTAAGCACAGCTTTTAATACAGTTCAAACAGCCTATTGGATTTTAAACAGAGTGCTCAGTGGCCTTGAAACAGAGTTATGTGGCGATTTCCAATTAGACATATGACGGGCAGATGTTCCCACAAGACAGTCTTCTCTGGGAGACGGCGCACTATGTCGCGGAACTGCGTTTGTTTGCAATCGACGATGGTATGGCCCCTTTAGAAGCGGTATATAAAGTGCATTATCAACTGCACAACATTCAAGAAGAAAGGTGCATGGTTCAAACGGTTATAAGGGATCTTTTTCAGAATACTAAAATACGCTTCTTACTAATGTCTTACGTCGGCAGCGCTTGGATTGGGTTGCCTCCGGGGAGTGACTATTCCCTAAAACAAAGCCACTTTTGTTCTACCCTGTAAGTAATTTTTCTGAAGGAGAACCACCGCATATGTAATTTGCAAATTTGTGCAACGTGCGCTCAACTTCACTCCGCCAACTATTCATGCTTCATCTCAACGCAACATGTCACATTTTCAATGGATTTCACATACCGATCAGATGAATACAGACAACGCATACAACGATGATGAATGTATTCGGACAATTTTAATTGTGCGACTAACAACAACATTGTGTTGAGTGTAGATCGCAGATGGGAAGGATAGCGTTGAATTAAATACTAACTGTAGATGAAACTAATAATATGGTGACAAGTTTTTCATTTACATTGATTAATGACTGCTAGAAGAGTCCGCCGGGTAATCCAGATGAGTTTTCGCATTCTGCTGAAATTTCCATGAACTTTGACCAATGTAATTAGACCATGTTTTTGGGATTAAACTGCAAACAAATTTTTCAAACTCCTGTAATTCAGCCCCCGTGATGGACGTAAAGAAGGTGCCGTGCACCAAGTGTTTAAGTTGATTACGATCAAGGGTGGAAAATATCCGCATGAAATCCCACTGCGAAGATTCTGTGGCCAAATTCATTATGCTTTTCATTGGGAAGGAGTTTTCAACCTTTTTATCGTTTTCGTTAGGTTCCAACTGTGAAGCTGAGGACGAAAGAAAACGTAAACATTGTTACCACGTATTATTAGTAGGCGAATTGTGGCAAATAAACTTGGAACCAAAATTGTCGCTCTGGATGTTGATGAGAGCTCGTCCCCTTTGGTCCGCACGTGAACAGCGTTTCTTTCTATCGGATTAGCTGTACTGATTGCTATCACTTCCTCATCAGGTTGTTCACGTGGTCCACATGTAACGTGGGATTCGACTGAAACTGGTCTATTATAATGTTCATTGACCCCCCTCTCCAGATCCACACTCCACGTCCTATTTTGTTCTTATCTGAACCCACCAATTAAAGCTAGTAAGAACGAGGTTTGAACCGGCTACGGTTCATGTTACGGCCACGTGAAGTGTGTTTGTGACGGAATGGTGTAAACAGCTTACGCGTAACTTGTTCACATCTCATTAATATGGACAGACAATCCACCGTGGATAGCCAGTCTATAATGGCCTGGCCGCGGCCACAGTGGAGCAGAAATGCGGTTATATCACTTTATGATGCCCAATCTGATTTTTATTACCCTGTTTTATCCACCAACCCCCGACTTGTAGCTGCTGTGGCCTTCGGAGGGTGCGCATACAGGTAACACACACGTGTCTGTGTGACGGACACGCCCGCATGTTTCACCATTAGTGGCACGCCAGTGCCCCATATCTTCCCGTTTAGAGTGTGACCATGTGACCTTTCTGATTGGATAGTTAGTCTTTAGCCTCCTTACGCTTGTGTGTGGACAGTGATGTAGTTACCGTGCCGTCGTTCCCACTTGCTGTTTCCTGTCTCTTACACCGTCCGCATTGTTACCGTACGCTATTGTCGCTTAATTACGACTAACATTTCCGATGCAACGATGTGTCATTTATTTGTTCAATATTACGTGCACTAGCAGTTGACGTTTGAAATAGCGATTAGGATCGTATTAATCAACTTATATAATTGGTCTTCGCTAGCTCTGCTCATTTGCCTTTTTTAGTAAGTAAAATTGCAAATTCTTACCAAAGGCGAGACACCGTTTCCTTACCATACATTGTCTCGTTATTCATTTTACCCCCTATCCGCTTGTTCAACTAACTGAGACTCACTGATGTTGCTTTGTTTTGAATTTCAACGATTCATTTGATAATCTTGATCAAAACGCCTCCCTCCTGATCTTCTTCAATCCAAAGGTCTTCAGTTTGCTTACTTAGGACTTGTAAGAGATTGGTTAGATAATTGAATACAAGTTAACTCCGTACTGGGTTGCATCTCATCCTCAATTACCAAAGATCATGGTGTCCTTCAGGATGCCATTCTCCCTCAAAGTTGTGTAATTGTTATGTATCTCAGGAAACATTGTAAGTATACGAGTGGCATTGTTTTAATTCGTGCAAGGTTAGAGCGGTCACCATCGCCGATTACTCATGTAAAACTGATAAGGCTAACGAACTGGACGATCATCTTAAAGAAGGTAGATGAATGTTCCAATGCAAGAAACTTACTTGCGCTAATCAGAATGACCATTTTCATATTGTGGAATTCGTGTTGTTTTAAGTCGAAACCAGCGAAATAATTCAGTAACGTCCATAATTGATCCAAAAATCCGGAGGAACCCATTATGGTAAAAGAGTTTGGCTTGGTCGCAAACGAGTCGATGTTGGCCGCTTCCGCGAGACAGTTGGTAATTGTCAGACAACTTGAAAGGGTCTCAGTATACCACTCAAGAAGCTCGATGAAATATACGTCCACCCATGCAGCTCTAACGAGCTCGATCTGTAATAGTATGGTTTGTAAATACACAGGACGGAGAGTCAATAATTACAAATACTGGTATTCAATGCACTTTAAAGTTGACCGTAGTTATGCTTTGATATTACAATATTTGATATCTGTATTTTCATGCATATTTTTGTTCCCCTGCAAAAGTCCCTCCTAAAGTGAACGTTAAGTAAAAATTTGATGAGAGATGGGCGAGCCAAATTTCTGAATACATGATGAACTTAGATTCCTTGTAGATGATTTTCCGCTTGGTATCGACAGACCGGCATGATTGTGCTAAACACATTCACCACACACAACATCAATTATAATTAAGTCTGTTAAGTGTATTTAGTTGTTATTATGTTGATCTTACCGTTCGTGGAATGTGTGTTGAGTGAGAGGATCGATAACTTTGCACCTACAAAGCTAAAAGGGACGACGACCTCAACAAGGTTGGAAACCACTATCCTACATCCATCCATGGGGTACGCACACCAGTCGCGTTTGGGAAAGGGGTTGACATCGTGCGAAGAGAACTTCTCTAGCTTGTGCTCCTGCTGTGTGGGTTGACCGTTGTGTACCACATAAAAAGAAGAAAAGCGTACGCATCTTTAGGTTATTTAACAGCCCTATTTCGACTTCAGTGTTTAACCATCAAGCGTTTTTTTACCTAGCACTTGTCTACCTGGTTTAACTGTAGGTGTTCTCGTTATCAGTGGGGAAATGAATGAAACAAAGCAGCTGTAGCCGCTGATATGTGCTTCAGTAACCGATCGCGTATTGGTCATGTTAATGGGGATGCAGTCAACTCAATAACCTTTCCTGCCAGTTTACATCCCGTATCTCGCTAGAAGTGTGGTGTATACGACGCGATCACATCGTTTTCCCACCGTTCGAGCCGAGGCTTGAGACTGAGCCGGTTTATTTTTTCCTTTTTGTAAGTTTGTCTTACAAATTTTTCCGGCTGCCGTTACTAGCCTTTAATTGCTCGTTTGGACTGGAGAATAAATTCTTTACATCTTCGTTCACCAACTGTCTAAACGTGGTCGTTAACCTGGATAACTTATCGTTGTGGTAGACGTACTCAACTCCGCATACTGCTGTCACACGTTTGTTTGTTTATGAAACACTCTTAAATAAATGACACCGGCGAATCCAAGAGAATAGTATGGAATCTGTTCCTTCACAGAGGGAACGAATAAATTACCAGATGCGAGCCATTCACCGTTTAATAATGCGAGAAGTGACCTCTCGTCGTATACAGTTATATCAGTGTTCCCATTAGTTGAGACTGATGTTTGTTGACTTAACGGCATGGGTATTAAGGGTCATGCAATTATATTTTTCTTTGTATACGTATTTACAGTAGACTGTCTTGCACAACCACTTCAAATAAGGTTGTTACAATGACCTGTTTTTTAATTGTTCAGGTTACAGAAGTTTACGGATCTAGGGGATAACACTAGCTGTTGACCTAAAAGGATATCTCAAGCAATTAGGATATTGTTGTAATCTCCAAATGGCACGTTTTCAATGGGCGCAATAGATGTGCTCTTATAAACAAACATTGTGCCTGCTATATTAAGCATATTGTCTGTCAGGTTGGTGATAAACTTCTGCCAAAATTGTTACCATATAGTTTGTAGTTCAGGTCTTCGATGGAATAGTTTTGTTGTGTTCATCTCAGACTATCCGTAATAAGTGTGGTGCGATCTAGATCTGATGGTATGGAGTTGCGAATTCCTAGACTATTAGACTAGACAACGATTATCAAGAACGTTGTCAACCTGGAGCACCAAGGCTCGCATAACGAAAGATTTGTTCCAAGAATATGACATTCAGAACAGTGCTATCGGATGGAGATCCTCTTTTCCAGTTCGATCATATTGCAGCCAAAACTCTATCTGCACTGCGATTACATTTTACAACTCAGTATGACAGTTCATACGAATTCTTTCGTTCGCCAATTGCATTTTCATTGTGGTGTCCCGAATTTTAAAGCAGGTTTCTCGAATCGTGTAGTTTTGTTCTATTAGGAAAAACTCCAAACAAAACACTGTTTCTCAACGGTAACATTGGACACTAGTTGGATCTCGCGTTGCGAACTGGGCAACTCAAAAAGAAGCTCGTCAAAGTTGCAATATCAGACGAATTGCTTGATCTGCCAATGACACTGAGTGTTTAGGTGTACCCTAGCATGACATTATCATCAGCCACAACACAGATAAAATTGCAGATCCCAGGAATATTTTCAGACCATCACGCTTTCTCCGGTAAAGTTCCATTGCGTTGGGTCGTTTGCCATCACTGCTAGATAGTTGCCGTTGCCTATATGCTGAGACACGCTTCCTAAGCTGTTGTTCGGTTTCCGTAGAACCTTTTTAATCCCACTATTTTATTTGATAAGGTTCTTCACTCGTATTGCTTCAATAATTGGACTATGAAATTGTGCAATTTAACACGCAGCACAGTAATTCTTTAGCGAGTCACGGTTCCTGTATTGATCATTTCTGTTTGGTCCCTTGAACCTTTTACTTGATTCG
Source organism: Paragonimus skrjabini miyazakii (assembly GCA_014338405.1). NCBI lineage: Eukaryota > Metazoa > Platyhelminthes > Trematoda > Plagiorchiida > Troglotrematidae > Paragonimus > Paragonimus skrjabini miyazakii. The sequence continues at coordinate 89,545 of JTDE01002324.1, read as the reverse complement.
CTGATATTACACAGACCACCTCAACGTCAACCACTTTAGGCGCGCCCCAGACAGATAGCATATGAGGCCCAATTGAACGGTAAGGGATCACTCAGTGAGATAATTGTGGGTACTCTGCTTGATCAAATTGGTTACAGTAGTGCGCATGCACATGGGGTCTAATTCATCTTTACGTAAATATATGTACATTTATTTCCGAGTTCTAGCGCTTTCCATTATTCGACCGCTTTTCTTACAAAGACCACTTCTGTTTGGTCTCTAGAACTTAACTATTCACTTGGTTCGTAGTTCTGTCAAACAACCAGAAGTTCTACTTTTTGGGGCTGGTTTAGGCTCTGCTTAACACACACCTTACTCCAATGATCTATATCTGAAAACAACCCACGGTAATACCAAGACTACATAGTTTCATTGAATTTCAACCGCGTAACTTACAACTTGAGTTATTTATTAATTCTGCACTCTCAGTATGAACCCCTCGTGTTGCCACTCATTCTGTAGTGCCTATTGATGGTGAAGAATAATGCATGAACCTGTATCACCATACAGTTTCCGTCGTTTGTTTTTGTGTCATACGGATGGGTCAACTTCGTGCGGAAGGGAATGTCTGACCTTTGTACCAAAGGTACCCTAACCTATTATTTTAGGTTCAGATTCCAGTGAATGTTGTACAACTCTCGGAAGTTACGGGTGGTACATGGTTACTATTCACTCACTATGTACGTTGACGGGACGAGCGAGTCAAAGGAACAAAAATTCCAAATCCGACGAACGGTATGCAATAGAATCCGTATTCCGAGTTCAGCTCGATCGGCAGAATTCCACAACCGCAGGTCGCATAGGAACGGTGAATCGAATGATACATGATTTAAAATGCCGTCGACATTTCTTTCTTTTTCAGACGAACTGCAATGCAATTCGGACAATACCGTTTCTGTGTCTGTCAGGTGTACATTTTCTTGTAGTGCATCATGTTTGTCTGCAACGTGACTAGATGCAAGATATGCTGCTGTGAACTTGATTTGGCGTTGGTTCATCGAAGGGGATGTCCTTCGGTCTGCATTCACTTGTCTACTACGACCTGAATGCATGTAAAAGAAAGTGACGGATGTAAAATTTAATATTTTCATTTCTGCATGGGATGTAGCCGAAAACTCGAATCCAGTGACCAAATACGGTAATCACGAAAGACTACATAGAGAAAAACCACTTGAGCATTTATTCACACGAGTAAATGCGTCATATTTACATCACCATTTAAATATGCGATCGCTGATGGGACAACCAAACGAAAGGCGAATTTACCAGTGTTGGACAGCCATCATGACATCAGTCGATCTTTGGTGCTTAGCTTAATGAATCTAAGGAAACGAGATCTTGCGTTACGTCGTATTTTTCAAAACTATTGTGGGAATTCTCGTGCGATTTAATTGTGATACTTGATTTATATGGCACCCAGTGTGCATGTAAATAGACTTTTGTTTGACACTCTTTGTCAAGTCGGCGAGTTTTAGGACTGTGCTGACTATTCAAACATTATACCTAAACAATAATTGCAAAACTGTGAAAGAGTTAAAGAATCACATTTGTCAACAAGATATCAAACCTGGTACTGTCGATGAGTAACTTCACCATAGTTTTGTCCATACGAGAAACCGTTTTGTTGGGCTTGATTATCATGCCTCAGAATCGCACCATCGTTTGCTAGAATCTTCCAATATGGTTTAACGAATCGGATCATTTCGATCCCCTGTTCCCCATCATCAGCAATAACGCCACTGTCGTCTATATTAACAACATGATCACGTGCCTAGTTCAGATAATCTGGACTAAAAGTGGACAAAGTGATTTACACTGGGCAACCAGTACTGGTCGGGCATGCTGAGATTTATGGTACTGGTTCGGATGTTCACTAGAATAGTGTAAGTTCATAGAGAGTGGATGAATAAATGTGTTGTTGTCACTGGTGTGTCGTTAACCGTAATTTGTTCGAGCCTCGATGAATGCCCTTCATCCTGTTGCCATTTCCGTCCCGGTTCTGTATATGGGTTGCAATAATCCACACGACTTAACGTGGTTTTTTCGTATCCACTAGACTCTGAGGTGCAAGCAATAAAGAAGCAGTTGAATTTTCTTTGGCAAAGACGGGCCAACTCGATGCCAACGGAAGTACCTCCATTTTCGTGGAAAAACTAACAATGATCGTCATTTTTAACACTATTCGTCGATTACCAGTCACGTGTTCATGCATTCGATCCCAGTTGTTAGACTATGGTTAACTATCTTTGAACAGCCTGACAATATTCAACCCACACATGACTGTATGTTGCACTATATAGAGCACCCTATGATGTGAGAGTCTGAACCCAACGTAAGCTCGTCTGATCCATGCCGACATGGCGCTGCAAAATCATTCTGTTTTCACTCAAGAGTGTATTGCTTGGTTCATCAGAATCTAGTTATCACTACTTACCGGTCTGCAAGTTCGAACTTGAATTCAGTCGTAAATTGTCCAGTAGGGCCTTCGATCCTTCTTGGTTAGTCCTTGATGCATCAGAGTCTGCAATTACCTTGGTCAACAAAGTTTCGCTTATCAGTCTATAAATGGAGCAACTTTGATTCAATAATGGTAGAAGTTGGTGAAACCAGTGGGTTTCCAGGTTAGGATACAGTTGCGCTTGGGTTTCGTTATGGCTCCTTAAGAATCGTGTTTTGATCGGATTGGAAGGAACAGGTAGCTGATCCGACGGGTTGTCGACGTGGCTTTTTCTTTGGATTAAATGAACCGATTTCCACAGGTCATCAGCGTGGATAGATAACGGCAAGGTGATCATCGGGTCCGTATCTTCAGAGGCCGGCGCAAATGAGTGCTCACTGATTGATCTGATTGCCCACTTTCGACGAACACCGGAATTTGAATGAGATATTCTAACTCCTGAGCGTTGGTTTACTCTTAAATCTAGGATTTCTTCTTCGTCATTGCGACTAGGTTCACTGTTTTGGTTCACCACAGTTCCATCTGAACTACAACCACCATTTCCTACAACATTTCTTGTTTTCCTTGGACCCCGTTCGTGCTGTACACCTGAAGAAAGGGTAGAACGAGTAAATACATCCATGACGCTGATCATAATTCAAGAACCTACGATGCTGTGTACCTCCTTATTCGGAGGAAGGTTACAAATGAACAAGCGTTTTCGTTAACTCATATTTCCCGAACTTCAGCTTATTCATCGAAGAGTATACGGTGTATATCAACTAGATTGAGTAAACACGTGACTAAAAACCATCAAAAATTGCTGGTGCTATAGCTAAAACGCGTGTGTAGTTTTGTATACGCACATGGCCAATAAGAACTGTTCCCAACAAGTGTGGAGTCGGCTGTACCGTAAAACGCCGTATGTGTCACAACGATGTTTCATTTTCTCATACGGACCTCTATCCCTGTGTGTAGTGGCTAATAAGAAGTATATTATTTTAAATTACTGGCATCTTATCGAAAGCGATAATCAGAGAACTGGTAGTCTAGTGAATGAATTTTTGTTCTTTACGTAATAGATTGCTAGTTTGAATCATATTAAGACCATTCCCAACTAATGACTCTAAATAAAGACGGACCCGGTTACCGTGAATTGTTTGTTTGAGCTTGAACATCACTAGACATTATAATTTGATTTATCTTCTTAGTACTGTTATTGTAGTGTGTGCCTCGTCGCCAATGATTGGTATGACGCGAGTCGAACACAAGGAAAATAACAAACAATTCTGAATGTAACGGAGACCAGGGGCTGAAATTGAAGTTGATATGCACTGTGCTGGAGACGTCAGCAAAGAGACTGACAACACACTTCCGATAGTATGTATGGAAACTTGTTAAATGGTTGTTCTCACATACCTTTTAATGAATCTCTATCAATAAACAACTTCCAGAGCCAATGGCCTTTTGCGGTGGTAACACTGGACTAAGTAAATAAATACTTTGTTGAGAGAATAGGCGAACGTCTGACTAAAATCAGATCGAATAAAGCAATAAACGACCAAACGTTGTACTAGTGTTGTGAGCCAAGAACTCGGATGGCACAAGGGTTACCTATTCAAGAAGGCAACACATGGGTTAAGCGCTTAAACAGGACCACAAACAAAAACACTTATCGGATAGTTGTGAACAGTGGTGGTGTTGTTCGTAGCTCGGGTTGTTGGTTTTGGTATTGGTATGTTCGCCGAGCTTGGCATTTAGGTTGCAAACGTTTCATCACCAAGCGAG
>JTDE01002324.1:45154-80405 GCA_014338405.1 Paragonimus skrjabini miyazakii | reverse complement strand
GCCATTCGCGCACAGACGTTATGGCGATGAACATTTGCCACGTGGTGGTCAAGCAACAGCATGGTCCCTGTCTAGGTTCATCACGAAATATAAAAACCCTGACTACACCACTGAGCAAGGTGGGTAGGTGTCGCCTGCCTGGCTGGGGTCCTCGTGATCACTCAAACCGCTGGTTAGAGACGCTATCCGAGATGGCGATGTGTCGCAGTCAATGGCGTACCTGTATCCATTCCATTTCCGCTTCTTCCCCTTAGTCTTTTCTCAATTATTTTCACCCTTCTTAGTAACGTTTTCTTGTTAACGTAATCACTCAAAGATGCCTTTCGTACAGTTTAAACCCGTGGGGCCTATGTACATCAAGTACTTTAGAATCCGAAACTATGCAACTTCAACGTAGTGTAATCTTCGCTGAAAGTGGCTGGAAATTAACTGCCCCCCCTTGGACTTTTGTTATCCCATGACAGTAGATTGTTGGAAATTGCTGTAAACATTTCAGCTTGAAACATTTGCAACGGCTGTTTGACATCATTTATAAATGATGAGACCATTTTGAATTCCGTGTGTCATCTCAATTCCCAAACAACCCTCTGCATTGTAGGGGTAAGCCACCAGTGGTACAAACGAATGCAAGCTGTGACCACAAACGATGACATTCCTCATTTTTCTCACTTATTATACCTCCTGTCATTATCCTTTCTCATAAGTCGTGCACTCGATTCTCTAAAGTGTGTGGCTCTAAAAAGACTTAACTAGGCCGAGGCAGCTCTTTTTCCTGCCTCCTATTTGGACTTACTGTAGGTATCATCTTTCTCATACGATATGCTTTATGGTTTCAGTGTTCTCCTGAAGCTGTCAGCCAGTATGACTCAGAATACACTGGGTTCTATTAGGTAAACACATTGAAGAATGGGTGCTCAAAGTTTTATGATAAACGGAGCACAATTGGTCTGAATAGTTTTTGACTATCATTCTGAGTCGCGTCAAAATCTCGTCAACCTAAGCGTATTCTCCTAAAAAATTTGAAAAAATTGTCCCCATGGTCAAACGAAAGTCGTGCTAAATAAAACAAAGTGTAGCATGATCACAACGCTGTTTTCCTTCTGAGAGGCCTCGTTCGTTGAGATAATGTGACTCCTCAAGCAAATGGACGCCATTAACATGCTGAACTTTGGCACGGTCAGTTGTGTCACAATCAGCTTCTGAGCGGACGTGCATTTCAACAACCCGACGCTGTGCGTGTTTTCATCGTATTACTTCTCTCTAAGTTGTTCAACCTCAACTCATTCGATTAGATTTTCAAACCGTTTTTTAGCAATACCTGCATACTGCGGATGAAGTACACCATTCCGGAATCATAACTTCGGGATACCTCTTCGGTGCTCTGTTCGCACGCACTTGTGCGTAGACATTTGTATGGTTAACTGTGATCTCTAACTTTTAGCATTTGAGTTTAATCCATTTCCAGTAGTGTAGTTAATTCGGTGATCGGATATAAGGAGCTCGCCGACCGCCCAATTTACCCACGTAGCGGTTCAAACATCAAGAGACCAGTGATCTACCCCTGTTGTGTTCCTATTCGGCTGCAATCAAAATTAAGCCATTCAGGTAATAACAATGGTGGAGAGAACAGGTGACGCAAAAAAGTACGTATATTCTGACATTTACAAGCGGTAGCGTCAATCAGAACGCAACCGGAGTTTTAGCACGAGTGTGAGGCACACTAGCGCCCATGACGCGTACACAACAGCCCTTAATCCATAACCGCATGGCTTCCTCTTTGCACTGCTGTCGACCGAAGGACTTCCCACTGGACGATTTTCACATGGTCAATCGACCCCTACTGTTAACCATATCGCCAACTCCTGTCGTTGAAGCAATGAGCACTCACGAAAGCTCCTTAGGGAAAAAATCTGACCCATCTCGCTTCATCTTGCAACCTCAACTGAATGGGACTGAACGCTACCTTGGGAAGACGTCAAAAACGTGATTAGTCATTGGTCGAACACTTTTAGGTACATCAACGCCCAACGGGCCTTCTGGTTAGTTAATGTTCGGGTCAGCAGACTCGTTGGCTTGACACTTTCTCAATTCCGATCACACGGCAACTCTGGTCTGAACTTCAACCGGGTAGTTGGTTGGTTTGATACGCATGGCAACAACAAGAGCGAAGACGGAATTCTTGGCCTAATGCTCACACAACGGACTAGCTACTTGCATTTGAGCCGTTATCTCAAATACAGCCAGTTTAATAATGTCACGAGAGGATGTCATCACTCGTTCATCGAAATTAAGCCACTTAGCATTGTCGAAGATAAGCGAATACTCCAATTTGCCTTACTAATTCCGATAACATCACCCTTAATCCCATCCCGAATACATTTAGCTGTCGCTTCCACTTGATGTTGCTATTCATACCGAGAAGTGGATGCTGTCGCAACAGGTTATCCACAATAGAAGTACTAACACCTCTAGGATACAATCTGAGTAAAACAGATATTCCTGCCCACAGCCGTTGCCTGAAACCTAAGGAATTGGTGAATGCGGACGCGGAAGCACCAGCACGCACAACATACACATTTCAGAAAGCTGTGATTTAGTTACACAAACAATACATGATCTGGACCAGTGAGGATTTTTGGCAACGTTTATTGGTATCCCTGATCTATAAGACATTAACTTAAATCAATCGCCCCAGTCGGCGTATTTAACCTCTAAAAACGCGTCTCGATTACTCGTCAACCAATTGATGGTACGCAGTACGGAGACCTGTTGTAAGGAAGAATGGAAGCACTGTGAATTGTTCCTCCCTGATATGAATGTTTTGCAGTGATAAGAAAATCGGTAAAGGAGGTGGGACGGTTCTTTGTTTGGCTTCGCACCTAACGACATTATGGATTCGTGAGAGGGTGTTTCCAACTTTTCTTGAATCAGTCTGACAAGTAGTTAAAATCATCAGAAACTTTAATTACCCGGTTGGTGTAATCTACGGATCGTCTTCTGCGTATAGGAAGGCTTCAACAGCCTTGGATGATGTTCTGCACAAATCCCCATCTGTAGGTTAGACTAAAACATTAATAGTGGGTTTAAGACCTCTGCATAAATAGATTAACACTGTGGTGTGTACTTTGGTTGTTAACATGTATGCTGTTGAATACAAGAACAGATAAGAAGTCATAATTAAATGTTTTTAATGAGAAACTTTAGTTACCCGGAGCTACATTTTATGAATTGTTTAGTTGTTGCTTTATCACTTTCCTCTGTTAAGGAACTCTTCGAAACAGTAGTGGAAGTTGGGCTATTTTACAATGTCCGTGATCACATTTGGTAGTGAATGGATCAATAGTCATCATGTTTTGATTATGGGTTTTCCAACGAGGTTGGCGGAACCTGTAATTTAGAAATCACGGCTCTACTCACTTCCAATGATCACAGAACACTTGAATTTAGTCCTTTTTTTACATAAGTAGGCAATATGTACCTCAAAAACTGTGTCCAGGGGTCTCTAATAAGGCGAATCTCGTATCAATAAATGTAACTCAGCAAGGTCGCATGGTCCAGCACCTTAACTACACGCGGACTAGTTCCTCTCTGGTAGGTCACTTTTGAGAAAATCGTGATGCCGTTAATAACCACGTTCCAGTAGTGTCCCCCACTTAGCATAAACTCAAAATGCCGAAAAATGGAAGGAAGCATTTTTCTTGTTAAAGCGTTCAGCATAGAACATACTGAATCTGTTTTCGTTATATAGCTCAATTGCATTGCAGTTTTCAGAGAGGATAAATTTAGTCACTAACACCATATTCCTGAAAAGTTAAATGCGCATCATGCACTCTCCTACAGGATAATCACAGTACGCGCCAGGAACAAGAGTAGCACTTCACAACTTCAAACTTATGTTAGATTTAGCAATACAGATGCGAAAATTGTTAACACCCTAGGTAAACAGTACGTTGGCGTGCACAACTGCACACCACCAGCAATGATTAAGGTACCCAGAGGAACAGGTCAAATGGATGATCCTAAGTGTCGGCGTTACAAGTCGGAGTCAAATTAGAGAGCTTACCAGCTCTCAAAGCATCCGGTCCGGACTTGATATTCCCTGTTATCCTGAAAATATACTATTAGGAGAACTGGTAGCAGTAGTTTTTAATTGTTTCTTATCAGCTAGCAGTCTACCGGAAGCCTGGAAAAAGTTTACAATCACACCTATTTTCAAAGGTGACTGCAGAGGTGACCCAGCTGAATTTCGACCAGCGGCAGTGTTCTCGGTGGCCTTCAAGATAATGGCGAGCTCGCTAAATGACTTCTTCTGGACTGATATAGCAGACTTCGAACTTATCACCGAGAAGCAGCATGACTTCCGTAAATGATGAGTAGTAGGGGATTTTGATTTTCATATAGATTGAACATCACTCACTTCCGTAAATGATGCTAGTGCGTAGACTTACCAGTTCCAGTCGGAACCCTTTGATTTTGTTGGACGAGACTATCGCCGTGAACGATTGAGGTTTACTCATTGTAGTCATCTATACATTCGCTTGATAGTACCGTAGAAATATTTTGGCCCAAGATCGTTTTCAATTTGGACAGCCGTTTTTAGGCTACGCGTAACCCAACAATCCGACATAGATCGTCACACTGGTGCTTAACCTTGACCTATGGACGGCGGCTGGTGGCACTGGATTGGTGAGTAATACGATTTGCTTTGATTTTTCAGAGTTTTTAATATGGCTGATCGTTATCCTACCATGAAAACTCCACAATTACAGTCCTGATCAGCGCTTGCTCTGGTGGTTAAGACAGATCTAAATAAACACCGGTCTAACGTCAAGATGAATGGACAGTTACTTAACTTGTTCCCCACCAACAGCAGTGTCTTGTGAAGATCAATCTTTTGGTCGCTGATCTTCCTTCTTTTAATCATTGAACTGCTCAACGTCGTTTGATCACCACTGCTTCCGAATGCCCATGAGTAACCACTCTGGCAAGTTGTAGGGTGTTCGGGTAATATGAAAACCATACGGAGCGACTTGAACCATCCATAGAAATCAACTTATCGTTCTATGTCAACAAGTACAATGTAATGTATATTCACCATCAAATTTGTGCCGGCTACTCCGTTGGCGTCAACAATAAGTTTGCATGTGTGTGAGAATAGGACAAAGAGGCCCTCGTGACGTATAATGCAAGCCTGTCAATGAATTTTGAGGCCAGAGCTAAAACAGCACAAATGACATTGCACCCCTTAGAAAAAATGTGTGGATCTCCGCATCCTGAAGTCTCTCTCACCCTACTCGTTTCTATAATCCGCCCGCATCTGAAAAAGGGCATACAAGCCTGCTGTCTTCATCTTTTGACAGCAGCAGCAAACGTGCGACTAGCATGAAAACGAAAACAGTAAGGCTTAAGTGAAACGAGCTGCCTCATGAGTGCTACTCACGGCTAAACTCACAGCAAGGAAAGACTGACAGTCAGTTGCTTTTGTGTGCATAAAACTGGCCGCCGACGGTTGATAAACAGTGCTTCGACGTACTCGACAGGTTGTGAGTTGTGAGCGTTTATTAAGACTCTAAACGAAAATGCGATATTGACGGTGTGACCTGGGGCCGATAAGTGACTTGCAATGGACGAGGCGGATTTTCGTCTTCGCTGAGTGTCACTCACTAGCGGGTGAGCTAAAGCAAGCTCCCAACCACTTTGAATTGTACTTCTTGGCCCTGGTTTCAAACGTTCTTCCAGTACTTCTAATGTATGTTTCCGCAACTGCAGGAAAACTGTAAGATATAGTGGCTGGTAGAATACATAGGACCTTCTTTTCACACTGGGGGTAGAAGTAACCTAGTCGTTTGTAAGAGCAGGATGAGCTTTGATGCATTATACGCACATTTCAACGCGATCCTGGTCATTTTTCCAAAGGTGTTCATCAGACTATCACCTTTGAAGGGCAGTTTGATGTAGACATCCTTTTTAGGGACTTCCAAAGTTGTATTTTTTGCAGAAGTAAGTTCACTCCATCCGCGGTTTAAATGTTCTAGGAAATTGTTAGCACAATGCAATAATGATTACTCAGCTTGTAATATATTATGGGAACATATTCTTGACGCTCCGTGAAACAGTGTACGTACTAGTGGCTTGTTATATTCAACGGGATCAAAATTCATGAAGTTCGTGTATTGTCCTGTCCATGTTGACCTACCATGCACTGAACGTTCACTAGATCCATCTAAACGTCGTCTAATGAGGATTTCCAAGAAGGGTAAGCTGTTGTCACTTTTGTACATGACCGTCACTAAGAGACTTGGTTGGAGGGAGTTAAAAGCTTGGATTTCTCTTTTTATTTGTTCCTTGTTTTGTCTAATGAAGAAAATGATTAGAGACGGACGATGGGAAAAGCAGTATGGACCAAGAAAATCACATGTTCAGATAGACTAGCGGAATTAGGTTAATTCTGGATGCAGTAGAGACACCTTAAGGAAGACCTAGTTGTCATTTACAGGGTACATCGCACACACACCTCGGTCACTAAACATAGATAAACGTTCGGGGGACATTCGGCAAAACTGAATTATTAAACGAACAGGTTATTATTTAGACAGCACTGTCTATCACTGGGGTCTGTTCACATTAGGACACACTAACTGACTATGTGATCACTACTAAATCTGTTGAGAGTTTTACAGTCTCAATTGAGTAGTACATAGGTGGGAGACAGCCTGTATTACCTGTTTTATTGCCCACATCCACAGGTCACTAAGTGTAGACATCCGATAGAACGTTGATTCAACGTGGTTTGTTGTAGATACGATTTCATGCCGGTAACCTCAATGAATTTTCTCATAGTTCACTTCCTTTCGAATTTTCTTACATTCATAACTCGTCTTACACAGTCCCGCCCCATCCCCCCCCCCCGCGACTAACACTAAAACCGAAACAGGCAAATATCCCTTTCTCTTATAAATTAAACATTACCCACAACTGATTGCAGCTGTCGCATTTCCATAGACTTTTCAGTCGGCCCCTTTCGAAAACAAGTAATTGAATCGAGTTACGCTCTCATTAGAGCTTGTCGGTAGTGTATATCCTTGTCACGACCGGGACTAGAACTCCGGTCACGCTTTTATGTGACAACCGTGTTGATCACTGCACCACTGCTCTCACATTGGGTACGACCAAATTATCATATATGAACGCCCAACCACCTTCGCATGTGAATAATTATCAGGTTGCCCCATCGCCTCGAGAGGAGACACAGTAACTGTCCTGTTAACTCCAACCGACGAGCCCTTGACTAGGATTCTCTGTAATTTGAAATCCCAGAATTAATTAACTTGTTGAGCGATATTTCGTTTACTGATGAGTAGTGCTTCTTTTCGAAAGGGGCTGCCCGGAGAGTCTTTGGGAAGGCGACAGTTGTGATCAATTGTGTATGGTGTTTAATCCATATGAAAACCGAAATTCTCTACTACTCATCAGTAAACTTTTTCTCTCCTGCAACTGTCTGTGAATCTTTGAACGAGTGTTCATTCACTCACCATCGCAACTGTAGATCCCGTAATGCTTCCCGGATGATTGGTCTCCACAAACACCACAAGGGATTTTCAGAAGACGATAGCCTGTGGGTTGAAGAAAAAAGAGGTTGCGAATATAAACTATAAACTCCAAACCCCAATGCTACGTCTGTCGATTTTTATTGTTTATATTCGTTACGCGTTTTGCGTTACTCCATCCAACTCTGTCATAAAACTCTGAAACCTTAGCCGGATGTTCAGTCATCAACTGATCTGTAAAACGATGTTTAACTTTAACGTCTTGGAAGAGACGTTAATCTAGAAGTGACCATAAAGCAATATGACCTAGATGACACTCTCTACAACTTAGGTTTACAATAGTGTAAGTTTCATAATTTATCGTTTATAAACACAAAACACAGGTGTGAACATAGTAATCGGGACCACCTCATCAAATTTTAAGAAGCTTGAGTTGCGGTGGTTCTCAGTGATAATGAAGCGGACACAAACCCAATAACAGTAAAAATGATGAAGTAGCTAAGAAACATTCAAGGGTAAAATTGCTATGTCGCAAACAACCCAACTAAATATCTTCTGGTGGAAACATACTCACAAAGCCGTCGACTTCTGAGCTCTTATTCATACACGCAAGTTGCCTGCGCTTTAACTCAAAAGAAAGTCAGCTAATCAACTCAAGTTCACAATCCGTGTATCAGTTACGATAGAATTGCAGAAGAAGGCACATAGGCGAAACGGATAGTTCATTAACCTAAAAGCGAAGGAACTCGTGTCAACATCGGCTCACAAACGTACCTTTCACCCCGACGTTATAGTAACAGAAAAAGTTAATCCCCTAGCTTCATCAAACGGATGGTACATCCAGTCAACTAGCCATAACCTGGTGCTGACCACAGTCTTCATGACTGCAGTGGTTCACCACAGCCAACGGTCCTCATAATTTATTCAGACCTTTATAATAAATCGGTTCACACCTGTTTTATGTGTTTAGAACAATTGGTTGTGAACTTTAGGTTGGTGCAGGCCTACTCTACAAGGAGTGTCATTCATATCATACTATTTGGTGTTCTTTTTATCGGTCTCCCTTCAGTATTGTGGCCGTCAGATTAAAAGTTTCCATATTATTGATTTGCTTTGGTGTAGGCGATTCAATGCGAAGTGTTACAATCTATCGCTATTCATCAGCCAGCCAGTTTATTCGAATAACTGAGTTGATATAATTGTTTTAAAACGTACGTTAATCAGACACTATAGCTGAAATAATATTTCCACTGGAAAAAATGTTGGCTCGACTCTTTTGCGGTCTCAATTTCCGCAGAATCATGGATGGCTGGAGGACTTGGTTTCCATATCTTAAAGACTGAATATATGATTATATCTTAGACTCGTAGCAACATTTCTTTTCAGTACAGTCTCAGTAATAAGTAGATCAGAACGTATTGTGTGCAGACAGTCATATTTGTCGAAGGTATGGAAACCAAAATTCATACATGACACTTCAGTTGATCTGTACCAAACCACGTCGTACAAAGAATCAAAGATTTAAGCAAAACTGTTTACTATTTATGTTCGCTACCAGTTCCAACACTTACATCTGGCACCAACAATTAGATCTTAGTAATACGATTTTTCCGATAAATTATCAGTGCTGTTTAATATCAAACTCCCTATTCTGGATTTCGTTGTTTTTGTAGCAGTAATACAGCTTGCTAAATACCATCTAAAGCAATATACGAAGTGGGTAGGAGGTCTCTTAAAGTGTAATCACTCTAAAACTTGGAATCTATTTACATCGTCATCTACCTCCAAAGGAGGTGATCACAGTGAGCTATCCAACTGCAAGTTGATGACATTACAACCTGTTGTTTTAAATGTCATGGATAGCTTAACTGATGACCAAATTTAGGAGTGGTTCAATCGAATTACACTGTTATCTGATAATCAGTATGAATTTCACAGGGAATTGTCAAGCCGTGCCGACCTACGTTCTGCTCGATAAGACTGGATAAAGAGGGCGGATGAAGACAGACCAGTCTTTCTAAATTGTCTAAAACCTTCAAATGAATAGACCAGTTAACAATGTATGTATGACAGTGTTAATACAGTATAGATAAGCCCTTTGCCATGGGGATTACTGATGACTTCCAAAATCTACACTTTACTTTCAAAGTGAACAGTTTTTCTGTTCGTTATTGATCGATTAACGGTGTATCACAGGATCCTGCATTCGAAAACCCGTTTGTTTTATTCGTTTTTGAAATTCCATGGTTTGGCATTTTCCTTCCACTAAATTTTGTTAATAACATTACAACTCTGTTTAATTGTTTTCCAGTTCTGTTTGTCTTCTTGGCTCGCCATCATCTTAAGTTAACTATCTGAGTCTACTGCTCCTGTTTTGTGACAGACATCGCTCTTATTGAGAAAGTAAAATGAAAGACCACAAAGCAGATTATGCCGCATTGTTTGCCACCTTACTCAAATGGAATTCGTAAATTGAAATTAGGCTCTCAATGCTATCTCGACACTCGTTGCAAAATATTCTTTTACCTAGTCCAAATAACGATCTAAGAAGTAACTCCCGAAAAAGAATACACAAAACCAGTCCTATAATTCTTTTTGTGTCTAGGTGTGTCCACCAGAGTCTAGTTTAACAGCATGTTTGGTAGATGAATTTAAGAGCACAACTGATGCGTACGTCCAGTGTACCAAACCGGGTTTTCAGACAACTTGACCATCAGAATAACAGCGATTTAACAAAGGTACATTCAACTTCTCAATTGCTGTTAATCAGCTGTTGTATGCTGCATTCTGGAGTACGGTTGCATTGTTCCGCTTGATTAACTGTGTTTGAGTTCCTCTTTCAATCGTTTTCTTCTAACGTTTCCTACCTCCTAACTGATTTTCGTTTAAAACTGGAAATATTTACTAATTTCTTCAACTTGTAAACCGTCCAGCTCAGCTTCAGATGTGTACTTGCATCTTTGGTCTCTCAATCAGTACATTTATTACGAATTCTTTTATCTTACTCATGCGTTGTCAGTAGGTAAAACCTGCGACCGATTTTGTCTATTCAATGCTCCACCACTTACACTACGTGACTGAATATGGAGCAGGGTTATGTTACGTTTTGGGTCAAATCACGCGAAGGTTTGTTTTCTCTGCTGTTTACATATGTGATGTCGGGACCACACCGAGTTGCTCTCAAATATGTCTGCACCATGGTATAATCTAGCATTTATCAGAAATATCGTCAAGATCAAAATAGCAAATACTTCAAACATTCGAGTAACGGGTGCACAAGGCTGGTTACGTGAAGTTACCATATTCTGTCTCATGGTCTTATACGGACATCAGTTTTCCACATGTCTCGTTTGTTCACATAAACAATAACATTTTTTACGCTAAAGTTTAGTCTAAGTCAAACAACAGTCACAAAAGAGCGCAAGGTCCGCATAGGCATTTTAACCCAACCACTTTGAAAAGTGTCACTAGACTGAAGCACTGTACTTATTAACACTCGTCGGCAGTGCACTCCCCTACCATGATCAGGATTTGAAATCCGGTCTACATTATCTTGAGGCAACGGTGTTGCACGTTGCGCCACTGACTCTACATCATTCACAACCGAATTATCACACGCAAACGCGTAGCCGCAGTCTCTGCTGAGCAGTGCTCAGCCCGCACCGATCATCTAGAAAGAATATGCAGTAACTGTCCCATTAACTTCAATTGATGACCTCACGACTAGAACTTCTCTCCAAGTCGAATTAACAGAAATAATTAAATTTGTCGGGCGGAATTTCGATTACTCGTAGGTAACAAAGAACTTTGGTTAATATAAACTGGAAATCACTCAAAACCGATTACAGATTCTGCCCCCTCACGAACTTTACAGTCAGCTGCTCTCGAAAGAAAGCATTATAATCGAGTTTCATTCGTGGTAAACTTCGCCAGTAATATACGCGCATACCATTACCATGATTTTTAGCCCGAACGCACCTTCCAGTTGATCGCTGCGTCATTTACAAAATACAAATGATTTGGAGTATGTCAGAATATTCCTAATAAAGCAAGAGTAACAGAGTGATGAACAGTTGTTTTCGCTGGTTCTCCCTGATGCTACCAGTATGGTAGAGATTTCGTTGAAACCGGAGAAAATATTTGAATAACAAAAGTCAGACTTGAAAGAAGTACATCCCAACGTTCAATTCATTTTTTGACAAGTTTTACAGACAATGAGGCATGGAAGCAAGAGAATCTTCTGCAAATCTACTATTGATAAACGTGTTCATGAGGAAGCTATGCTCCCAACATCGGCCATCTGTTCAGTACTGCCGACAGGTCGATGACATTTGTTGTTTTACAACCAGATGATGAGTTAACAATTCCCTTTTGATTCTTCATGTAGTACACACTTCACTTTGTCTTACCTCTGGAAAGAAGTCGAACAATACATCTCACGTTTTAAATGCAAACTCATCAGACATCGTGGGTGGTAAATTGAGCAATCTAGCGTAAACAGAGCAATATATCAACTCTAATAGCTTTGTACCTGTTAATCATAAGCGAACTGAAGCTCGATGTCCAGAGCAGGAAAGATCTTCGCAGGTGATTTTATGGAACAAAAATTGGAAAAGTTACAGAAGCTGTTCAGGGAAATTAGTTATCCGGAGGAATCTCCTACTTTGACCAACCTTCCGCATGAAATGACAATCACT
Source organism: Paragonimus skrjabini miyazakii (assembly GCA_014338405.1). Classification (NCBI taxonomy): domain Eukaryota; kingdom Metazoa; phylum Platyhelminthes; class Trematoda; order Plagiorchiida; family Troglotrematidae; genus Paragonimus; species Paragonimus skrjabini miyazakii. Next base: position 68,161 of record JTDE01002324.1, on the reverse strand, counting down.
GCCGAAGAGAAATTGATGTTTAGAAATTTCTTCTTAAAGTATATAATGCCGCAGAATAAGTTAATTGTCCCACCTACCCTCCCTTAGACAATTGTTCCCAGTGAAAACCTTATGAGGCTGGTTCACTGCAATACCTATACTAAACCTGAACTTGAGAAGTAAGCTACCTGTCCACGACCAATTAATGCTCGCGTACTCGTTTTCAGGCCGCCATTGTGTTACAGAATAGGTTGGTCGCAGGAAGAGGCGTTTGTCAAAAAGGATCATGGGCCACCATCCAGCCTGAATCGAAACCGGCTGCTGGAAATCAACTAGTGACGTCATGGTCACACATCTCGCGAACACCATCAATTACACATATTTCACTAAATCATTCCGAATTGTCTATAAAGTTGGCGTCAGTCAACCCAAGACATTCCGCCAGGGTGTTCTGACGGTCTTCGAATAACCTGTAATTGCACTACTTAATCATAAACTGTATGCCTACAAGAAATCTGTTCAGACCTTACAACTTCCGCAGCATCGATGGATCATGACCATTCTAGCCAAACAAACATTTTGCCTTGACTGTGTGACATGGCAGTCAGTCAAGGTCTAGGCCATATTTAACTAATTAAGGAAAGTCGGGATTTCGCTTTTTATGTCACACATTGACAATCGCCTTATTGATTTTACGACTTTACGTTTTAATGAAACCACTATTACTGTGTTGGCTTGAACTGTCGAGAAACAACTATCTAGACATTGTAATAAGACTTTGTACGTCTGACGAGTTAGCAGATAGTAAATGTGTCTCATATAGAGTCGATCAGGCAACCTGAGCATTACTTACAGGTAACAGTGGCTGGGCGTTCAGACAGAATAATTCAATTACTTCTAATGTGAGGTTGTTGGCACAGTGGTCGACATGGTTGCTTCTTGAAAGCATGAGCGGAGTTCTAGTCCAGGCCATGGCAAGGGTGAGCACTGCTGACGAGCTGTAGCAGGAGCGAAACTTGAGTATAGCGCTTCTTTTTGAAAGAGGCTGGCTGGAAAGTCTGTCTGACTGTGAAGATTGCGATCAAATGTGAGTGATGTTCAACTTGGTGGTGACTTCGTGTGTTGGGAATGTACTGAGGCATACTGTACCCCCAGGACAGTTTGCCAGTTGTTCGATTCAACGATTTTGTGACGGCATCATCGCACTGTTATTTTGAATTGGAAAGATCTCAATTAACCGGCTGCTGTGTGTAAAACTACACACAACGCAAATCAACGCGTTATCGGTTATGTAAAGAAGAAAATTTTTGGTGGCCCCGGGTTTTACTTAATGTATACACCCTATTAATAAGCTAGTGTGACTGCATAAAAACGATCACACATTTCTTGTAAGCTTCCGTTTTAAATATTGTATACTGGTATCGTGACTATAGTCCTATTTCATGTTCGTCTTAAGACTGAGCAGTTTGAGTGTTAGCAAACTTCATTAGCACACTGAATTGGCCATCTTAATTCCGAATCATGAATCCGTGAACGTCAGAAGACAGTTTAGTCCGAGTTGGAAGCAGAGTGGGCGGATAAGAGTGTGGAAGTCAAACAGTGAACACGACATCCATCTATCTATGCCTGTTTAACATTGTAAAGTTCATAGGTTTTTTGACTTGATGAACAACATTCTAAACCGCACAGTATGTTTTATATTATCTGAGAAAAACAACAGCATTGGCATTACAAAAAAGTAGACGTAATGTGTCCACTTTTCGACAACTAGGAATCTGAATGGATGACACCGATTAGCATAGCCTCAATTACTTGTGTGTAACGGTTCTCATACAACTGATCTAGCGGAAACTCATAAACGACGATTAACATAGGTAGACGGAATTCGCTATAAAAAAAAAATCAGTTGTATCATAAATCAACTATTCAAGTCATGCCTGTGTAGAGATAGCAGGAATCAAAAAGAAGAAGTTTTATGTAATCAACGGACACTTTTGTTATTGGTATGTTCGCTGAGCTTGGTATTTAGGTTGCAAACGTTTCATCACCAAGCAAGGTGTTATCATCAGTGGGTAAATGTTTAAGCGTACAATTTTTGAACGTGAAAACTCTTATGCCGAAACATTCACGCACTGATTATATCACTTTACTTGGTGATGAAACGTTTGCAACTTAAATGCAAAGTTCGGAGAACATATCAGATACCAAAACCATCAACCCGAGCTACGAACAACACCACCACTGTTCACAATTATTAGAAATATGCATTTCAGTTCGTTTCCTCTGGGGCTTAATTAAAACAGCTGAAGCAGGCACACTAAAAAACAAAATGATTTTGTAAAAATTGTGAGTAATCAGGTAACCATTTAAAAATTTTGAGCTCTTTTGAGGATGAATACGTGTTTTGTCCCAGTGACTCCTTCGGAAAATAAGGTCTGGTAGTCACGATCTTCACACCCACCTAGAACAAGATGTTTCTATTGGATCGTCACCTTCGTTACGAGCTCAGACGCTTCACCCAAAACCGAGAAGTCAGAAGAAACGCGGCAACACTGTTTAGTGAAAGGCGAGACAAAACTAGGTCACAGAAGCTCTAAATTTATAGGGCAAAACGATTACTATAAATGGCCAACAGACAGGGCAAATCAAATGACAATCAGGGTGTCAGCGCAAATCACGCTACGGGGACCATCAAACAGCAACGCGAGAAAAAACGCAGCCCAGATAAGCGTACAGGCGTTCGACCGCACACCTGCAACCTGAATGTCTAAGTGGAACCATACCATCACACACGACCATACCATCCGAGCTAGGCCGGCCAATCGATGTGGTGTGATGCGTCTTGGCTGTCTTGTTAGGAGATGCGCCTTCTAACAGTTTCCACTTCAAATGCATGCATTAAAACTATGCACGTTTTTGATTGCATTATGTTGTGTATACGTCAAATTTTCCTCTAAAATTTGCCAACTTGTGCAATCCAACGAGTTGCAACATTGACCACAGGGACCTAAGCTTCAGTCTTGTTCATCTGGTCCTTATCACCGTGTTATATAAATATAACCTCATTGGCGGTCTTATCGTGTGCACCCAAATTGCTCATAGGATAACCCCATGTTTCACAAGTTATTCTTCTACAATAAGTGGTAGCCGCTTGTCGCTATACTAAAGCTATTTTGAAAGCTGATTATTCTTTTCGACATAATCGGAGGCTAGTGCAAAACTATCGGCTCACTTCCGATATGACAACGGGTTTTTGGACAAAAAAAACTTGTCAGCCTTAGGCGTTTTGTTGAGAACCACTCTCAGAACATTTTGAAATTGCCGCACAAATCCAGCACCGCATAAGGTGGACGAAATCTAGCATTTCGTGGATGCCTCAATAAGCATCTGTAATATTTAAGGAGGAGAATCAAGTTAAGCATGAAGATTCTGATACATTTACGTATTACCGATGTACTGTTCTGTGAGAGGTTAACCTTTTTGGAACGAATCCCAATAGTAGATGCTCACAGATTCTTTGGAGTACTTTCACGGTACAGGTTATGGGGGAACTGACTACACTGAATGTCAAGCAAAAATTTCAATTCTTATGTTAGCCTAGTGGACAGGAGTTATTTCTGACTGATATCCGTTAGAAAGCTTTTTTTCAGCAGGATAACACTCACATAAATGTGCCCAGTGCCTTAAAAATGCAGTTGATGTTATGCGGACTTCGTAGAGGTTGTTCTGTAAACGGCAGTATCTATTCTGAACAAACAATCCGAAGCACCTTTGTTAAGAGCGTGTCTAGGAGAATAAACTCATAAAATTGTGAATATAAGCACACATGTGTAGCAGATCACTTCGCATACTGATGCATTAATCCACAGTTCCACTTTATTGACGGTGAATAATCTACTACTAACTATTGTTCCTACTATCGAGCGGGAGAAGTAATCGGTTATGCCTGAATTCAGCCGAAACTTCCGATTAATAAAGAGTGAGAAAAGGCTGGTGATAGTTATCCACGAACACCTCACTGTTTTCAGAAACCAAAAACCAGGATACCAACTACACCATGGTTTCACAAAGTAGGGTGACATAAGTAGTATGTGCGTATTTGACAAAATTCTCCGGAGGCACAATACCAGTTTCACGATAATTGTTACTCCTCAGATATGTGGTGACTCTCGGTCACACATTCTGCTATGTGAAGGTACATGCAAAAGTTTGAATCTAACTCATTTATGAAATTGTCTAAAACGCGTAGTAGTTGAAATATTGATAGCTTTTTTATTTGTAGCTCAGCCTCAAACTGTTTTCTTCCTTCGAATTTTGTTCATTTTCCCATCATCTATCAGTGAAATTCAAGAAGGGATTCATTTTTGTTCACCAACTAAGTGGATGAAACCGACAAGTGTCCTAAAGCTTTATGTTTGTTGAAAATGATCCGTCCATCACTTTAAAGGAGTTTAGCCGCAAGTTTTACGAAATAAAACCCACTTACTACAAACAGCTCATCACTGCTCTGACATGCAATCTACATACTCAAGTTGATTAGTATAGAGGACAGTCTATCGTTACACACTCACACGAGCTTCACTAAATCACTGAAATCACACAGAAGAACACCAACGACTTTAATCCACACAACAGCCAGCCACTGTGTGAACCAATTGTCCCTTTCACAACCGACTCTGTTTGTGTTTCAACAAAAGCCAGGAGTGGGGGCAAAACAAGCGAAATGCTGTTTCACCCTCTGTATATTCAGTCCCTTTCATACACTCTTACTTGCAAACTGCTGCTAGTAGAAGGAGAACAATCTTTTTTCAGTCCTACCCTCACAAATCCTCTGGCAACACTCGCACCAAAGCACTCGGGGGAAAATGTGAATCTTCATGTGAATCAAGACAGGTGTGCTTTCTGTTGAAGCCGAATCGTGATAGACAAGCATGGGACGATTTAGGAGAATCAGCTCTACTCGACAAGATGGTTCACTTCTAAATCTTATCTACCCCAACACCGACTCTGTCACCCACACTTCCTCATTGTCCTGTCAGCAGATTGTAGGATATAGGGAAACACTGACTGGGAAACTAAAGAAACACATGTACAGACAGACCAGTTGTTAACCGATTCTTTGAGACCGAGTCTTCTTTGCACATTCCTGTATATGCCTCCCAGTCTATCAGCACATGAGCTGGATAGAGAAAGGGGTGTGAACGATTACGAGTACAACGGTTTAGGAAACGAAACAAAATACACTCGTTATGTAAGGCATAATCTCAATCTGAAACAACAGTTTGATGATTGAAGAACAGTAAGAATGTAACAGGATTTGTTGTATTGATAAAGTGTTCAATCAGACTAGGGATTGCAGCTTTTTATTTTAAAAAAATGATCAAATTTGTGATAACACGTGGCCCTTGCTTGAGTACAGATTTCACGGTAAATCCCAAATATTTCCACTCAATGCCTGAACACACAATTAAACAACACAGCTGGTTCTGAGTTGAATATAATTCATTCTTTATCCTTTATGGTTATCAGGTGGTAACTTGTAAAACCGAAAATCAGTATTTTCTAAAATTATTGTTACAGTAAGAGTGCATTTATTTTTGTGTCTTTTTTCACACTTATTTGATAATCGGTAAAACTTTCGATACGTAATTATTCTCTGGATTGAATCCTAGTCCCACGTAGTTTCAAGCCTCGACCAAAATAACCATACACTCCATTTTTCACTTGCCTTATGCAGGTTCGCAAATTTACAGTCTGTATTAGTTACATACTGGTTGTCGAGATATGGACAAGGGTTAATTAGTTTCTAGTGTAGGTTGCCAGTTATGCGCAAAATCAATTAGCAAAGGAGTCGGAATTTTGTGCACGTGAACAACTCTTACAACTAAGCACCTAACTGAGTTCTGATGACGTTGACCTTAAACGGCAACTCTAATGTCTCGCCAAAAATCCTAGTACTTCACAGCCTACGTCAAACGGAGTCCATTTGCGTAGGTATTCAGACGACCGCGTCAAAATCTTTCAGTCGAAGACATACACTTACGTGTTCAAACGTTCGTCGGATGAAGAATTTGTGCTGTACTGTTCACGATAAATGACTAAGTCCAATGCAACTTGATATGACCAATAGTGAATGAACTGATCAGGTAATTGTTTAGCTAGGTTCAACCGGTACTAATGTACGCATGAATGGTAATGAATCACGGTATCAAACTGGTATATGTCCCACTGAAAGGCCTGCGGGCAGATTGTGTACATTTTCTTATTTATCCACGAGTTAAAATGGCCGCTTAATATCAGCCTACTGGTAAACATGACACAGTGGAGGAGGCTTCGTAATCAAGTTGTTAAGACTCGTTTTTTAACTTCCTCACTATTCACGGACTAAAGCGAGTCGATTGCCTTATCATCTGTTTGTACTTTTGATGACTTTACCGAGTTCTTCCCTTCCTCATTAACCGTGTTAGCTTAAACTGGGTAAGGTATAGTCTAAGTCGCGAATTAATTTGTATTATGCTTGAAAAGACCGCTTTACGTTAATGATGATTCGACATTTCAAGTGGATAAAGTTCCTAGCAAAGGTTGCATGAGTTCGCCTTGCTGGCAGCCTCAGTGAATTCCTTAAGATGATCCGTTGTTGACAAAAAAAGTGTTTTTAACATTCCTTATGCTTCTTGTATCATAGGAAGCGTGCAAACACGTCTGGTTGTAACACACCGTTTTGACCAAACTACGTGTATATGTAATCGAAACAAAACCGAAAGCGGTGGCCATCCTATATTAAATTGCGACAAGATGAATACTATAACTTACTATCCTCATATCTGGGAATGAGTACGTCTAAAAAAATCTAAATTGTTGTTCGTTTCAATCTCAGATTACTAGCTTCATCCAGTAGGCTCATTCAGGATACCACTAGGCAACAGAAATTCGAAATTACTGATCTTCATCAAAGCGATGGATATCCGGTCTTGCTAGCCTGCGTTGTATGCGCAAAAGTGACCAAGACAACTGATCAGGTTGCTGTTGTCCGGATTATAGTATACTTGGTTAGAGATCATACATGCTCAATCATTGTTTGTCCCCATCTGGTCAGTGTATATAATCTACGTGTTTCACGTATGTATAGATGTTGATTGCAAAAGAAATGGTAACACGTCAAGTCGTTTGTCTTCTTTCTGTTATGATACACGGGTTAGAGAGAATTCTACGTTTCAAAAGCCACTTATTGACTGACTGAGCTGTATCAGCATCAACTGCTGTATCGTGTTCCATGTAACCTGTTAAACTCTGCTAAACGAACGTTGTATATTAAAGTTGAACAAAATCCGATACATAAACATTAACGCCTTGTTATCAGATTACTAGCCCAATACATTTTCTGATAAGTTTCATACCAATAGTCAAAGTTGAGGGTTGGATTGGTCGTAATTAGAATTCAGGGTTTGAACACTGCGCAGATTATGTATTTTCTGGACACTCACTTCATTCATGAGAACCTCGATTCACAGTCCAAAGTGGGCATTGACAACTGCGAAAAAACACGTTTGTTCTCTCGTCTCTTTCTACTGCAAACAGACCGTAATAGTAGACAGTTCAGTTTCAGAGACACTTCGGAACAGTGGCCTAAACATGTTATCCGCAAAGCTGGCCATCCAGACCAGAAGAAACCCTCTAATCAGATTAACGAGTTGGCTGTTTGCCCAAGTGAGAGCAGGTTTGATTCAGTCTGCTATCTACTTTTGACCCACCCCTTCCATCAGTCCCCTATGTCACCTGCAAATAATGTTTCTCAAAAGTAGCAAACTCAGAAATGCTTTGTGGGTTAGCTAGTTTGTAGGATACAAAAGGTTCACTTTGTGACTCTATTTTGTACAATTGTCAAGTTCTGCGATCGGTCCGCGCATTGGGTTTGGCAGTCGTACACTTAGGCTAGCACAAGTACAACACACCACCAAAGTGTGTACATATAAGTATACACACAAAAATACGCCCGAGAATAAACCCAACTGGATAACGTTCTTGTCTGCTATTTACATGTAGCAGTATACAATGTATAGTTGACACTTATTGCAAACAAGTTACTTGTTGACTATCTGTCCTAAATGTAAATCATCTTGTTTCTTTCCCCATCCTTAAGATCGTTGACATATGTTAGCGACCTTCTAGAAGCTGGATAGTTTCAATGCTCACAGGACTAATAAAAACAAAAATGACCGTAACCGCAAAGTGAGGGAAAAAGTAGACCGTACATAACTAACAAATGAAAGATGAGTCGATTTGAAGATTAGAAAGTAAACGATGTTAGTCAGTTATGCGATACGACCATAATCTAAGCTAAGCGGATCACAGATCATTAAAATAAAGGTCCTTTTCATTCAGCTGGGCTGATGTGAGGAGATCGGGCAATATATTATCACTAGGGGCTATGAAGGAGTTGAGGGGCTAGATGACAAAAATAATTGATACTTGGGCGCAACGGTTATGTTACACAAATAGGATGTGCTCAGATAGTAGCCGCGAATCCACTATGGTCTATGAAGATGTTTAATAAGTAGTTTTGCAGATTGATGATTTTAGATGAGACCCAACTGTGAAAAGTCAGGGCTTCGGCTGGATTCGAACCAGCAACAGAAACACCATGTCTTAACGCGGCAAGCGCTTTATCAGCTGAGCTGCAAAGCTACGCCAACCGAAGCCCTGACTTTTCACAGTTGGGTCTCATCTAAAAAGATATCTAAGCCAAATAATGAAGCGAAATTTGGGTGTCAATTTCTATTAGGTTTTTGGAATAACAACCACAAGCTGTTAAGACTGTTGATTAGAGTACATCTTTCTAGTTCCAATCCACACAGAATTTAATGTGAGCTGATCGTATCGAGCGCGTTTTAGCAACATAGTACGTTCGAGTGGAGATGATCAAGTCTAACCCTTGGTAAATCGTTCGATGTATATTCCAAAGATTTCAGTTAACACGGTTACCAAGTAACTTCGTTCGAGAAAATTTTTTTGATGTTAGTATACAATCTGTCAACACTGGTCCCCATCTATTATTTTAAACCGATAAACATTTAAACTGCCTTTTTTATTCTCATCATGACTGGTTATAAATAATGTAATACAAAATCTCAAGCTGATTGGTCAGACTGCTGTTGCGTTCACCCGAAATGTGTGTTGGAAAAGTCAAACACTACTTTATCTACATTTAGAGAAATCGACAAAAATGTGTCGAGACCCAAAAACAGAGGGTTAAACCTTGCAATTGTTCCTCATTTATGGACCTAACAAAGTTTTCTGGTAGAAGTTTGGGAAGTGAACCTTACACACTAGGCTAGCAGACTGAAGTTGGATATATACGGCACAAAAGTGATTTAATTCTGATCGCGATAGACGTAAGCTTGATAACAGCAACAAGTTTCAAACAACCAAAGAACGACTTAGATTTTTGAACGTACAGTACGTACAGTACAGTCATCCAGTCGGAAAACTCTACTTGAAGTACACCATGTTTTCTACATAAAATAGTTGTGAGTTAGAGCGGTCTTGTAGTAGGTAGATTAGCTAACCTACTCATAATTATTTTTGACTACAATGGTAGAAGTTCTCCACCAATAATATCGCAATGGGTTACGAGAAATTATAAATGCTGGGTTCTCATAGTCAAGTCCACCAATAACAAAAATAGGCACATATCGTAGAATGTTATTTTGCTTACTCTGTCCTGTTGGACACGTAATACAGCAGAACATAGAATATATGAATGAGTTTTAGAACACGGGGTTTCCTACCGTTCAAGACCCAGTGTATACGGCTTAATACACACCCATCAACACTCACCGTTTAACTCTTAGACGATAGAAGATGCTGCTTAGTAACAGTGAATAGCCTAAAAAATTCGGCCTAATTTTGTACACTTTATCACTAGTGTGGATATGGACCTTATATATGTACTGAAATGCAGTTACTTATCAAGGCCTACTCACTAAAATGCATCAATTAAATGACTGGGATCTTCTCTATACTTCGATACCACACAGTTGTTGAATCAACTTCATAGACAATATTTCGTAAGGACTATGAAATTTATAAATAGCTACAGAAGGATTTACTACCGAGGTGCACTTGCTACACATACCTGATGACTGAGAACAAAACCGTTTTGGGGACTCCAGTGATTTTTGACCAATTACCACTTAACATATCTTGAGTAATTTTAATGCTATCTATGACCTCGAAGCAGGGTGAGTTTCTGCATGGTTACTATAGGTGCCATTATCATCTGCATTGATTTACGAACTCCGCACAAACTGAGATAAGTGACACAAATAACTCATAAATGAACTAGTAATAAAAAGACTCAGCATCTACCGTTTCGTTATTAGGATGTGGGACCAATAATCGACGGGCGCACATGTCTAAAAAGTGACAACAGCCACAAAAAAGGGTAGTGCTTTCAGTGGAGTTCAACTTTTAAACATATACCACTTGTATCAACGTAACTCGCAAAGATGTAAAATTTGCTTTAAAGGGGATGTTTCTCTTGAGATTATTTATAAAAGAATTGACCGAATGCTATATCGCTTCAATGTATTGTAGTCACATCGTTGTTGGATTGACAAGAATGGTTTCTGATGAATAAGTTGTTAAAACCCCAGAAACGTAAATTATAACTAACAAAGAATCATGTGATACAGAACCTCAAGATTTTAACACTATAGTAACACAAGTACTGCCTTGTGTGGTTTCAGTGATAAGGCTGACTTTGAATAGACTAATATGCAATGTTGAACAAAATGTACACAATGTAATATGTAGCACTTAACCCTCAAGTGTTCAACAAACACATTCTATGTTGACGACACTGCCCCAGCTTGAAGTTGTTGCAATTTTACGAATGTACACTAGATTGGTAATCACTTAATTTGTGTGAATAAAACAGTCTACTGTTTTTACCTCTCCCGCTAGATGTAATACACTTGAACTTTCATGGATATCTTTTGTTCATTTTATAACCGTTTATCGGTCATTCCCTTTGTTCACCGAGCTTCGGGCGTGTCAGCAAATCAAGTTTTGGGATCAATGTTCTTGTTACAAGTCCTTTTAACGTCAGCAGGTGACGAAATCACTAGGGAAGACCAGCTCACTCTTTTCATTTTATCAGCTAGCGGTTCACACATAGGTTGACCCATCGTCATCTTGTGTTTTTGAAATATCCGTGTCATCCATCTAACTTCCCTTAGTGGAATATTAACCCATCAGTTTTCAGCCTGGCTTCTGCTAACTTAGATAGAAAGCCACGTCAGAGTTCTGAACCCATTACGTCGTTACACAGCTACTTCAATATACATTCGGCGTTCACTAGGTAATTCGGTGGACAGATTGTCATGGTGTTTGTCATTGAGCAAACCGAGTTCAGTGGAACTGTTTTCAGTGTTGGGAACGAATAAATGATCCGATTGGCGACCGGTGTTCATCAAAGTCACGCAAACGCTGCTTTCAGGGACATCCACAGCGATATCAGTTACTCTGAGTGATTACTCACCATATGCACCTTTGAGCGAGGTCAATGCAATCGACAAAATATGTGCCTTTCGGATCCCTTTGGGCCGGAGGTTGCAAACCAACCTTTCCTTTCTTCTCTTCAGCACTGTAGACAGTTAGGTCCATCACTTTTAGCCGCAACATCCCCTACATCCTTTTGAGTTTCTTCTCCATACGCCATGATGAACATTGAAAGTGACTTGGGATTTTGAGCAAACGGTCGAAAAATTTACATACTCCGGCGTTATTTTTTGACTGTCTTGATTTCTTTACTCAATTAATTCAGACATGTATATCAATCGGCAGGTTCGTTATAACAGAATAATCGCTCTAGGGTAGTTTACTATTACAAATGGTTTTAGATCAGTTGTTGGAAGACATTTTTTCTTGCGAACAACAAAAACAACTAAAAACAGTAATGCAGAATTAAACGTGTCCGTCGTGATTAACGTCGCAGCAGTTCGGTTGAGATTCTCGAAATCTAGTTGGTGTTGGACTGATATTGTCCACTGTGTTGACTAAAATCAATGTGCTTTTGCTATCTGCTAATAATTTGGGAATGGTCTGTTCTGATCATTCGATGGCTCGTATCTACCAACAAACTAAGGTTCATTAGTATGAATTTCAAGGCAAACTGTCAGAGTCCACATCGCAGCTTTCACTGTTTTGATGGAAAATCTAATACACACAATCTTGCAATAACGGACGCTGACTAGTAGACTTGACAATAAATTTCTGACCAACGAGTTTAGCCTCGTTTGTTGACAGTGATCTTTTTAAACGGAGAAGTCAGAAACAGTTTTTTGCATAATTTATCTCTCGAGCACATTTTGCTGTGTCTCATCAGGTAGACACTGCAGTGTGTTGGCTTGTATAGCAAACTACAACAGAACTGTGGGCAAAACGACGAAATCAGTAACCACAAACACACACACGCCAATGCGCATCAGTTATTAGGGCAATTTGGTATTGATGAACAAGTCTTTCTTTACAAAGGGAAGCGATTTCCACTTGTTAATTGCTATTGCTTCCATGATCCTTCAATCATTTAGTCTAGATTTAAATATCCATCAGTTGTATGAGATTTCCTGGCACTTCTGTATCGGGCGATGAAATCAACTTACCAAAAAATTACGAACACTACGACAATATCGATGTTTTATGTTCAATTTCAACCAGACGTCGAACCGGGATTGATTTCGTCTTGGAACTTATCATGTCGAGTAACGTTTAGTCAAAATACCACTTCTGTTTTTCAGGGCCAAGTCGGGTAGGTCGCTGATGCTAAGAACATTGTTTTTGACCGAGCAATGCAAATCAGTGGTGTTTTATCCGCCTACACTCTATGGTTTAAATACTCAAGATCATCCACTTCAGTGGGCCAGTTTTCACTAGCCGCGGTTACGTGATCTCGGAATTAGTACGATGCAATGAATTCATGATGTTCACTCCCAAACCTAGTGAACGAGACATTGACTTGCGTCAGAAAGGTTGGGAGGTTCTAATCCTAGCCCAACAACCACTATGTGACGGGCAGCTGAAACGAAGATGAAACGAATCCCAATAGAACGGTAGCTTGGGAACAGACACTGATTTCGTTGACACCATAACAGTACTGTGCGTATACGACTTTAACCATTCAGTGCGAGTTGATAACCTAAAATGAGGTGCGTCCACCCAGAATGACGGTAGTGGCTGTAATCATACGAGTACAGTGCATCAGGTGGTTGTGTGTTCTCTCATTTGTAAAGTAGTCTATCGAAAGTAAATAAGATTGTTGATATTACATAGGATACTCACCTGTGCTGCTGAGCAAAACAATGAGCAGGAACAATTAGAATTAGTTAGCTCACTAGGACTTTACGTAAAACCAACACGGCTCTCATTCACGAGTATACGAGTTGAGAAGTTACTAATTCACTGTAAAAGAAACAGTTTGTTGCTGTTAGCACAGTTTACCTTTCATCACCAATGAATAAAGCGTCAGCTAATGATTGTCGCTAATTCAGTCAATAAACCATTTACTCTGGTGAACACAATTCTGTCGAGCCAGGAATGCTGGCCGATATCTACCAATGGTTGGCGAATACGAAGACGGGTTGTCGAGTCAACTGTTTGTCACGAGAATTCGGATGATGAAGTGAGAGTGCGAAGCTTACATGGGCAAACAAATCAGCTATTGCGTAAGCATTTCCACGTTGCAAAGTGACAGTGGTTAAGTCCGAGCACGACATACTAATGGGTCGACTGGAATTAGTGAGTAAGTCGTTCTGGTTCAAACAAGCTGTGGTTTTATCCACAAGGACTGTAAATTATTTGTAACTACTATTGTTCCTCCCCATAGAAGGGCCAGTTAACGCTGACACTGCAGTGACCGACCGGTACAACTCTGTTTGAGAGCTTGGATAGTTTTATAACGAAAACTTCCTTAGTAGGGCGAATTCATGCTGAATACGTTTTCCTTCGTTCAGTCTGCCTATGTGGCTTACTGCGAACATGGTATCCATTTACACGGAGGGTCGCATATATGGCTGGTTAATGTGTAGATCGGTCTTCGAAAAATAAACGAAATTCAGCAGGGGCATCGAACAGCGAGTGCATGTATGTAAAATTTTAACGAACTGAAAACGGGAGCCGTGCTTCGTTTGATTTCAGGCCTCAACCGACCAGCTGGTGTCAACTGACCTTGACAGCATATTTCCTTCACGAATATGGAGACGTGGTTCCTGCTAACCGACCGATGTAAACAGACCCGTCCGGTTTTCTGTCTAGAAGTGTACAATACAATTTCGGTGGCATTCTAATTTCTTACACTACTGATTCGAATCTATTAGACTCAGCCCTGCTTGCAGAATGGTCGTTGTGTGCATATGGATATGTAAATTCATAGCTCCAACCTGAGACCTCAAAGGTTTGTCAATGTTATTGTTCCAAAAATACCTTTAGATCTCCGAGATACAAAAGTCGGATGGACTGGCTAAAAAGTCCATGTGAATAAAAAGGGTATGATCAATTTTGAGTGTTGTTCAATTAATGTCAGCCAAATCTATTTTTGATTAGATATCGATAAATTGTTTAGCAAATTCAATGAAATTTATGATTTCAATTTGACTGAAAACTCCTAGCCGTGGGTTTGTTGGCTGAAGCCAACAAGACAATTTTCTTTCCAGACAATTGAGTATCCAAAGCATTACTTGTTTGAGAATATGATTGAGTTTTTAGATGTTCTAGTGGCGATAATAGTGATCGTAGCGCAGTGATCTTCAGGGTCATTTCATGATAACATACACATGAGGTTTAATCACGGCGGTATTAATAATAAGCATTATTGCGAGCAAAAGCGAAACTTCCATCCTTTCAAAAAAGGTAAACCCAAAATTCTATTTGAATGTGAAGGTTGTGATCAGTTGTGAGTTGTATTCAGTGAATAAAAATAACGAATATGAAAGTAGGGATTAGGTGCCGGAATTTCAGCTTAAAAAATACAAAACGTTCGTTTTTAACAATATCTGTTCCAATTTTATCATCTATTATTCATCAGAAATACATGGAATTTAGTCGGTCTATAAGATTTTAAGCTGAACATGCAGAGTTGTTTTACCTGAGCTAGAATTCATTGTATTAACCAGTAAGAAATGGTATTCTGAATGCATAAAGGAGTGGAACATGAAGCAAGAGGTGTAGCTGCTGGCGTGAACTCACGGAAAGGCTGATACAGTACCTGATGTTCACACGATATAATAGTATACCCGATTGCAATTATGCAAGACAATAATGGAAACAATGGGAGGACGATTTTAGTTTGAGAGGATTTGACTTGAAATAACTTGCATAATAATTGTGAATAAACTTTCGAACAAAAAATTATCTCGACGCAAACCTTGATGGACGTTTTTTACATCGGGGGTCTAAGCCAGAAATTGAGCTTTAACTTTAGGGTATGCAATATGAACGTGGCGACTGCTATCTCATTTGAAACATGCCGGTTTTAGATTTAAAAAAACTATTACCTGTTTGATGTTCTTTGTTTTCGAGCATCAGACAAATCAGTAAATCTTCAAAAGTGAGTAGCAGTCGGATCGCGGCAATGTTCACATTCATGGTATGTCAAAAGTTACTTAGGTTTGTATGTTTCTAAATTGGTAATTACTTATTCTCGTTATGTCTGACTTAGGTCTTGATAGTTTCCTTGTCTTTAGACTCTCAACGTTAATGTGTGGCTCATTTTACTAAATATTCGCTGCAGCCAGTGGTCCGCTTATCATTTGAGACAACAGTGTCAAGGGGGAAATTCAAAGCTGAACTGAACTGACTCTGTTCTTTATAGCTTGAAAGATTGCAGACTAAGGCTATGATCCCTGACGTTCAGTTTGGAGACAACACAGTGAAAGCAAACACACATATATCGCAAGCAAGAATTAAGCAGACAAGATAAAAAAGACTGCCCTCTTTTCTTCTCATTCTATCTCTCATCAACAATACATTAGTGAATGATACTGTGCAATATCTATCATTGTTTTCGTCCTCAGATTCCGAAATGGTCTGTCACAATAACCGGCACTCATATACTATCACAAATGGCACACGCTGCACCACCCTGTGATTTCACTCCCTCTCTCGCACACACACACGCACATCGCATTCACTATCAATCCTGAGACCTAAGATCAGGAGGCTTATATGAATAAGGCCAATTGCACTGCGGCCGACTGCTGGTTGGCCAAATTGTGGACCGAACGGAAAGTGAAATTCTGATCTTGTGGGAACAAAAAATAGAGAAACTGTCTATCTAAATTGGGACAGCAAACAAGTAGTATGAATGAATGAGTGGAGTTCGAATGTAAGAGCGGATGTTAGTGTACCTTTTACAGAATAAAGAGTAGGGACTGATTTTAACTTTACCTACAAGATCAAATGTTACTTTCTGTATATATCGTACAAAGAAAGCTGTAGGAAAGAAAAGACAGTACTCAACTACAGCTCAGGTTTTTCAAAGCAGAACGTGCGTTAACTAAGAAAGGAATGTATGGGCAAAACTAGCTGTAGCTGAGAAACTAAATGGGGTAGAAAGACCAGTATTGATTCATACGCCTCTATACACAGACTCAGACAAGCAACTTCAATTTAAGAAACAAGTTGGTTGTAAGCATGCACATAACAGTATTCAATCTGAAGCTTTCTTGCTGCTTTTATTGTTCCGACTGTCGAGTTGTCCTCAATTTACAGACAACTTTGGCAAACAACAATGATGTTCACTCCAGTGGACGCAGATAGCTATTATCGTCCGTACTACCTGCCACCGGATACTGGGTAGGCCATGTCGCTCACAACCACGAAGAAAAACGTGGGCCACAGTGACTAAAATATTGATACCTGTTGCTCTGTGATCAACCTAAGTCATCCGTTAGATGTCATGTATACTAAGTCAGCTACGTGGGATCTCTTCAAAGAATGGTCTATCAATTATAATTTGTTGAAATCCTCGGTTAGCTGTCCAACTACCCAAATCCATCCGGACTTGGAAACCGATGGAAAGCGTTCACTCGTTTCCTGCTGCCACCTATTTGTTTCTTTAACGGTACTTGATACCCAGTACGTGTGAGTACATGCACGTACTTATAGTTAAACATCTGAGAAAATCTTACAAATCTTACACTGACAAGTCACCTTCCACAGCTTTAGAGTAGCATTACTTTCCCGGTTGTCTAATGCTTCATGCATGTGCTACTCTGTTACCAGAAATGAGATCTGTTAGTAAAGATCTTCATGTTCTTGTAAGTAAAAGTCACTAATTTCTTTCCTATACCACCTTCACTGTTTACGCAACTTCACCACCATACGAATAGGTCAGCAGATTCCTTAATCTCATTGTGCAAGCTGAAATTTTGTTAACTAAAAAACTTCCGGAGAAACATACCGAAATTTGAGGCTACGACGCACAGTACGCAATCATTCAAACTGATCAACTAGGTCGAACGTGAGTTGAAACTGGTCAGTATAAAACTTCATCGGTGTTAAAAATAAGAAGGTACAAAATAGCCGAACAAAATGATCTGAATTTGAAGTAAAAAGTCATCTTCTCTTATCTGTCGATGTCCCTCACACATTTACACAGGAGCCAAACTTTATTTGATTAGTTTTCGATAAATTTGACTAACCGATGTTACTTTTACAGTGACAAAAATAATTTCAAATGAAAACTTTTAACGCTACGGGATAACCAAATAAATAATGAGCAGCTTGGATTATTTGTATACATTACTTTTCAACTGACCAAAGGAAGTTGTGATGCTCGTCGTTTCACCGATTCACTGTAAACTGGTTTGAATATTCAGTGTTACGCATATAAGTCAAACGGGTTGGCCAATTTTACCGTCTCACACTACATTAAAGAGGTAAGTATATGCAGTTAAAGCTCTTTAATTGTTTTGGAAAATACTGAAATATTCTTTAAAAATACACTTACCAGATCGTGTATTTTCTTCACTCTTTCCGAACGTTTGTTTTGAATATCGTCTACGTCGAACCTTGAACGGTTCACTTTCATTTTCAGTAATCATGTTTGTAAATATCTGCTAGCATCTTATTTCTGTACTCGGCGCACACCTATTCATATATTCATACAGTCAGAATCTTACAGAGTCGAGAGGACGGGCATAAACGGGGATGCCTGTGGTATTCACCCCTTCCACTCCAGCCTGGTGAATTTCCCTACTCCATTCGCGTTGAACAGCAACAGTAATGAACAGAGGGACGTATGCTGAGACAGAAAGTCAACGGGGTGAGGTAATGTCGAACCAACATTCTACTATCTCATGCGAGTGTACATACGCTTAATCCCAAAGATGTGTGGGCGGCAAAGGAATCGGACCAACGACACAAACGAGTTGACTGAACAGGTGCATGGTCGATGCGGTTAACTTTTCCTAATACCCACAGAGAGAGAGAAAGAGAAAGAGAAGAAGGGCTGAAAACTTGTTCGCTTCTAAGCCATGATTGGTCGGTCACACAACCACAGTCACACAGTCACACCGAAATGTACCTCATGCTATGTCAATCTAAAAGTTCCGGTTTGAAAAATGGTGGCTGAATTAAAATGGCACATTTTGTTGTGAAATCCCTCGTCATTTGTATGTCGACAAAACTGAGTAATGTTTTAATAAAACAGCTTTTCGTGTAGCTCACAATAAAAGATACATCTTCCTACCTACGTTATCTAGCAGTTATACTGTTCAATGATTATTATGCCTGGCTTTTTAAAATAGAAATGGTCACATAATGTACTTCATAGTAAAACAGACGAAAACGTTATTGGAGATTGCAAACAGGATGCTTGCACGTAGTGTGCCTTCATTGTGAACTAGCAGAAATAGATCGTTTATCACACCTTGTATGGAATGGATATTCCATGTGGTGGTTTGCTTAGTAACCGTGAAAACAATTAACCCAATAGGAAAACTTTGGAAATGTGACCGAAATGTGTCAATCTGATCAGCGAACATTGGTAGTGTCCAACATTTTAAAGAAATTGAACAGAACAGTGTATCAAATGCTCAGGACGGCTAAAAATTTAAACGGACAATCGGTTCCAACCCAGTCTCAGCAGTTGACACGCTACGCAAATAGTGCATATTTCCAAGTTATAAAATGATTACCCTATGTGACGTCAGCTAATTTAATTGTACGGACATGTGTTATTCATCTGATGACAGAGAGACACAAACCGGGACGTCTGACATGGGTAACGGAATGGTGTGCCTGTGTACTTCATCAGTGGGGTTGGGTAGGTTAGACAAATGCGTCCAGATTTGGGCACAGCAGATGTCATGGTTATCTGAGGCTTTCCTGGAAGAAAGTTGAAACAATGTTGTTACACCTGATTATCACAGTGGTACAAAAAGACGGTTGGTACATTCGTACTTAACAAACGGTCGGACAAGTGAAGGATGCGAACTTACTATCAGTAAGTGGTTGGACAGTCATGAAACCAATTAGTGTGTATTACAGACTCACCGGCTACTGGCTTTCACTGAGAGAGTTAGACAGTAGCATTGACCTCGCGCTGATCATCGATTCATTAACATACGTAATGATGAAACTCTACTATGGCTCGGGGAATTTCGAATGAGTACATGTGAAATCCACAAAGACTTTAACTTCGATCTCAGCTTGATATCTCCATTTTTCTTACATCAAACGTGGTACTACAAGTGTTCGTAAAAAGCTTTGAAAAGAACAGCCAACATAGATAACCATACAGAGACAGAAGACAACCTATTGAATCAGGTCGTTCTGTTGAAACGTGATGACTAAACTCTAACACTGTTGCGGCATTTGTTGAATGAGTTCCTGTTGAAATCTACTGTATACTCCGTACAACAGCCAACAAGAATCTCAGCTCCTAACACGAAATTTGAGTTTGAATTGAACTCACACTTTGCCCAACAACTGAAGTCAGACAGAGGTACCTCTGAGAGCTGAAGATAGACATGCGAGTGAACCAAATAGTTCCGTGTGAAAGCAAGGCTTTATGAAGTATGTGTGTCGTTCAATGGTGCTGTCTACATCGTTGTAGGGCAGTGAAACGCAAACACTGTATCACTGTACGTTATCTGAACCGTCTGCATGTGTAATGTCTAGGAAGCATCTTAACTATTCGGTGGTCGGACACGGTTATGAGCACTGAAGTAATTCGTTGAGCAGACGTAGACGGGATTAAAGCCATGATGATACCCAGTCGGCTTTGTTGTCTGAAAACGGCCGTAAGATGGTCAAGGAACGGATTCCGAAACAGATGTTATACTGGCCATCAATAGCACGTGAGTAAACTACTGGTAGCCAGGATCTGTGTTACTCAAATAAGTATCTCGCGTTGTAATAGAAATTTTAAGTCACATGAGAACGTAGCGTTGAGCCGGACCGTTTGGATGAATGCTATCCGAACAAGCGACAGTTGCATGACCTTTATTTTAGATACGCGGCACGTAATGGAAATATAGATGACACTGGTTGTGATGGCAAGGCGTTTTGGCGACTGCAGGAAAGAATGCACTGGTCGTTTTCATTGGCATAGAATCAAGTTACTCACAGTGCACCATCTGTGAAGAGACGATGAGTGAGTTGGAGGAAAGTAGATTAACTCGACCATGTGTTTACTTATGTATGTTTTAGTATGTGTCAATCAGCAATTTCTCTTGTTTAGTAAACCGCTTGACCTCTTTTGACAGAAACTTACGTCCCGACTTCATTCTACCCATTAGTTCCTCCAACTTCGTCGAATAATTGTGTGCTGAATGTTTTGTCAGGTTCATCGTTGTCCTTTTGTTTTTCTTCCTCATCTTATCTAGGGTGTAGTAATACGTATTCCTATAATGAACTACTTCATTCTTTATATTTTCGACATCCTTCTTCTCAGTTTAGATCTTACCACTAGCTTCTCTATTTTCGTTTCCGAGAGATAAGAGTTTCAGTCTCATACTAGCCTACCATCTGGTCAACCAGAATTAGCCGACTGAATCATAAAGGCCTCCAACCACATCAATTCCGGTCTTATTCCTTCGGATTTACAGTGGAGACGTGGTATGTGAGTGGGATTAGGGTTATGTGCAGGCGTCGTTTGGCTTCGGTCACTGTGGCAAGTCAACCTTGGGACAGTGTGGGTGAGTTTTTCAACAAGGCAACTGCGAAAGTAAAATAGGTGGACGAGAGTACGTACAGTTATATTTTATTTCAAAAACTGTATTATCTAAAACTCGAAGCAATAATGACGAAGATGAGACTCTATTTACTCACCGCACTCACGTTACCAAGCACCGCGTGCAAAAATGACGATAAGTGTGAATTTGCCGTTCAGCAAAACTGTGCGGTGTTCTCTATAGCAACTGTATGTCACTATCGTCTTAAATGTAGCCTCGATTACTTTCCAAAGACTGACGAGGTAAAACATGAACTCACTAGAAACATCAAATCAAACTAATGATGTTAAGTTTTGCTGCACATAGTTAACTGCACGTACTGAAATTGGTTTCTTAATGAAGTGCACGTTTTACAGGTTTTTTTTCTACGAACCACCTAAGAACAGAAATGGTTATTCAAATTTTAGGCCCAGACCGTATCATATGACGTAAATTGCGAAATGAGTTCGGTATATGGAACATTTCGTATAATGGCAAGTATAACGGAATAGTCGCTATCAAGATGTATTTTGTGATCCTTCGGTCTTCGTTATATAGACGTTCCTCCATTGTTTATTTTACTTCTGAAAAATAAAAGAAATTTTCGATTCCGTTTACGCCAACTGTGGTGAGCACTGCAAAACATGAATGGAGATTTCTTCACAGCTGTCAAACAGTTCCGGTGTTTTGCACATAACAACCAGATCTGTTGGTGAATATCTGCCATCCTCTACATCCAGAGGAACTGTCGTTTGCACGAATAATACTGTGAGCAGTTCGTCTGTTCACAACTACAAAAAGTGGGACAGAAATTGTGCATATGTTGTTAGAAAACATTTTTATTTGAGGAACGTTCCCTAAAACTATCAGCCAGAGGTTATCCCAGCGAAATTTCATCTTTCAAACTTCATGGACGGGCAAAAATCAAGCAAGCTGTTCCAAGGTAGGATTGGGTTTACATGTGATCCGCCAGCTGAAACAAGTCGACTAAAGCTCTATTCATGGAGCAAAACTCACTCAACTTGAGCATCACGAATTGATTGTGCCAATCAGTGACTGGAATTCAGTTGACATTATCATATCCAAAGAAATTGTAACCTTATCTATTTGTGTTTCTACTTACGGACTCAACAAGTGGTTTGCGTTGCTTACTGATTTCTTCAACATTAGTTAAATCATAGTTCTGCGTCCGCAAAATCGCGATCGGAAGCAAAGTCGTCTGATTAGACGAACTGGGGCTAACTTTAGAGTTTGGTAACTTTAACGTACTACAATTAGCCCACAATTAAGTCAGTTATTTTTATAGCGTAATCTCGCTTCATAAGTCTAAAGATTTGGAAAGCGATTTTGATTAACCACAATGATCTGAAAGTCATTTTGAGCACTCGTTTAAAGCTAGTCATTAGCAAAACTGGCTAACTGGTTTGAAACTGTAATTTGTTCGACGTTCATTATCAAACCGTAATTTGGGCTGCATTATCAGAAAATTTCTTTGTACCAAATCAAGTCACTTTCATATTTATACATTGGTCTTGCGGGCGTTACTTCCGACGAAGTCATTCATGATTTCTTCTGCTTGAGTTGTCAGTCCATATTACTGTGGTAATTCAAGTAAATGTCATCCGTTAACACTGGTAAGCTATGTTAAATAAAATTTCATGTTGAACATCACCCACAATTGATCGCAGCTGTCACATCCCCATAGAATTTCCAGTCGGCCCATTTCGAAAAGAAGTAATAGACTCGAGTTTCGCTCTCATTAGAGCTCGTCAGTAGTGCATATCATCGCCACTGCCGGGACTTGAACCACGGA
>JTDE01002324.1:21454-41455 GCA_014338405.1 Paragonimus skrjabini miyazakii | reverse complement strand
CACATGTGATGATTCGGTCGTGCCTAACGTGAGGTCAATGGCGCAGTGGTAAACACGGTTGCCTCATGAACTGAATGTCCGTGGTTCAAGTCCCGGCAGTGGCGATGATATGCACTACTGACGAGCTCTAATGAGAGCGAAACTCGAGTCTAGTACTTCTTTTCGAAATGGGCCGACTGGAAATTCTATGGGGATGTGACAGCTGCGATCAATTGTGGGTGATGTTCAACATGAAATTAACCAAATCCCCGACTACTCATCAGTGATCTAAATAAAATTTCAATAAAGGACGTGTTTGGACATTGTGCAGCACTTAACTGTTATCTCTGTCCCGGGATTTTTGAGCATAGTGATTATTTGAACTTGGATGAAGATGGGTCCTAAATTGAAGGCTGCTGGTTCTATAGTCCTCTTCCGTTGGAAAGGAAAATGCATTTTAATGTCTGATTTTCAATTTGTCCGTTGTTTTAAGAACCCCCCACAAAGTTGGTCAACATATGGTTTGCTTATGTTAAACAGCTGACTGGTTCCTAGCTTGTATTGCAACTGCGTAATATAAGTCGGAAATTTCAATAACTCGGATACCAAAACGAAGTATAACAGTTGTTTATTTCACTGCATCTCATTGTGATCACTTCTGATCTCTGTTTTCTACTGAGAAAACGCTGGTCATTTTGTTCGACAAAAACTAGAGCTGAGCGAGGATCATGTTTTGGCTGACATCTCAAAATCTGTAATAAAACCTTTGGCTAATTTTTCATGCTTTACATTTACAGTTTTCCATAACTTCTTTAGTGTACAGCTCACAAGTAATAAGCAGCAGTAATTCTTTTTTCATAGCCAATTCTTCTTTTGAATGAAGGCGCGTACTGTGCACACCAACTATATGGTGTGAAAACCTGGAGACAACGGTAGCTTTGGCTAGGTGCCTCAACCGTCACACACACACTTTTGCACCCAAAATCCTAGCCTATGCGTGTAGAATGAAAAATAAACTAACATTTCGTTTTCACAGCACCTACTGTTTGTTGCTTCAGAGATTAACCTCCTTTTTGTTTTATATTATTCACATAAATTAACAATGAGACGAAAATCAGTCAGATGAGACTTATTGTTTTTCGTCACTTGATCCATCGTCAACACGAGGCTACCATACATGTTGCAGCTCAGTCTGTGCAATCGTAAACACCCCACCTACACTTTCATGAAATGCAGCGCTCACGATAACTTTGTGATGTAGTTTAGTGATCTGCACCGTAGTCAATCTGTAAACGTACTGGGTTTGATCCGACAAGACTGCCGCGTTGTTATTTCAAACGGATAAATGGGTTCATTTTTTTCCCAAAAAGTATTTTGCACATGATTTTCGGATGTTTGCTTCCTCAGATGGAGTATTCAAAAAGTGTTTCTTGTGTACCATCTTCCATAAAGACGTTGAGTAACGCGTAACGACAGACCAACGATATCAAATAATCAAAACAAGATTGAGCAAATTACCAGAGTGAATAAGTGGACAACCTCGACAATTTCTATCGACAGATAGCTCCCGAGAAATGGATTACAATTTGGTGCCAAACAGGCGAAAGATGATCTATAATCACATATGACATTCATACCAAACAGAGTTATTCCGAGTAGCCTAGGTGTAAAAATAATGGGAACGAGCTGAACTCCAAAAAAATGATACACACAACACTCAAACATGACACAACAATGGGCAACTGGCTATTCGCACATTTATTAATGGCTCGTCCAGGTTAACGTCCTATCAACAGTGAAGCGAAACAGAGCACCACTGGTAAATCAAAGAAACGAGGTTCAGCCAATAAGAACCATACCGTACCGGCCGTTAACTCAAGAAAAGTAACCTCATATAGGGTGTTATGTTTAGCGTACTTCGTATGCTCCTTGTGGAGACTTGGTTACAATGTTATCTTGATCTCCGAAGCATTCCTTATTGCACTACTCGCCATCTGTCCAGCTATGGCATGACTTTACGCCATCTCCTTGTTTCCCCTACACAGCGTCCTTTCGTTCTCAAAAACAACACGTGAACTTACCTCCAGAGTCTTGACAATCGTTCTCTTACATTCAACTGAGTCTGTTGGAGGGCTAAACTCTTCCACTTTTTCAAATCGGTCAGTTCATGCTCTTGTGGCCTGATGTGACACAAAAACTGCAAAATGAAGCAATAGTCACGTGAGATTTGACCCTTGACAATGAGGTCACACACGGTAGCTGCAATGCTGACTTCGCGCATCCTGTTTTATAGGCACCAGCTGTTTATTTGACCGATGAGTATTGGATCAGCTCTTCAGCCCGCAAGTAATATATGATAAACTGTGATGGTTATAAACATTTGACACGTCTATTTTCGTGCATCCTTTCTATAGCAAGGTTATTCAAACAAAATGCAGCCCATTGCTTTCTAACAAGATTTGCTGTTTTTATGCCAAAATGACTGCTGTCGGCTTGATGTTGAGGGCCACATTAATTAATTAAAAACACAAAAAAATCCACTACCCATTAGTAATCAAAATGCCGCTCAACAAGTTAATGATTTCTGTGTTTTCAACTTGCAGAGAAGTCCTAGTTGAGGAGTCATCAATTGGAGTTAACAGAACCGTTACTGAGTCTCCTCTCGAGGCGACCGGGCAACCTGATCATTACTCACAGGCGAAAGTGGCTGAGCGTCCACATGTGTTGTGACCCGCTGGTCAACGATAACGAGAAATGGCTAACGCACGAATATATGAATCACGGACAAGTAACACAGAGCGTAACGATACCAGAAAATCCTAGAAGAATACAGAAGACTTTGACCTTCAGTTTGGAATGTATTCGCCCTCAAACCAAAGGCAACAAAGCAGACCAACGTCTGCGTACACAGTTTTGAACAGCCTTGAAGAATCTCACCTGAATTCATGCATTAAAAGTGGAATGGGCCAATCAGAGACGGAGGAGGATCGTGCGCCAAGATTGAATTTAGGTACGTTGTGGTGCGAAAAAATGAAATTCAAAACCACAAACTATTTTTCGAAGATATCGCTAAAAATAAACCATTTTGGGGGAAATAGACTTTCCTTAACAATACGATAATTCGGTCGTGCCCAATGTGAGGTCAATGGCGCAGTGATCAACACGGTTGCCTTAAGAAAAGCGCGGCCGGAGTTCTAGTCCCGGTCGTGGGAAGAATATGCACTATTGACGAGCTCTAATGAGAGCGAAACTCGAGTCCAGTGCTCCTTATCGAAAGGGTCCGACTGGAAAGTCTATGGGAATGCGACAATTACGATCATTTGTGGGTGATGTTCAACCTATATAAAATAGAAGAGAAAACAAAATCCCCTACTACTCATCAATAACTACAGATAAGTTGTCGGCTGAACTGTCTTGGTCGCAGCAAGTATCCGTATGAGAAGTTTAACCCTAGTCGAGCCCTAAACCACTAAGCACAGAAAAAACAAGTGCGAATAAAATATGGGGTTAACGTTTGAGCAGTGTGACCATCCGCATGGACCAAATACGGCCCGCGTGCCTGTGAAAGGTATTGACCGTCAGAACTGACCAAGCGGAATACGGCTGAATCAACTAACAAGCCAATGGTTCACATGGAGTATTGTCTGATCTACGACAACTTAAATGATTTGAGTCTTAAAAATGTCAGAGAGAATGGTGTGAACCAATG
Source organism: Paragonimus skrjabini miyazakii (assembly GCA_014338405.1). NCBI lineage: Eukaryota > Metazoa > Platyhelminthes > Trematoda > Plagiorchiida > Troglotrematidae > Paragonimus > Paragonimus skrjabini miyazakii. The sequence continues at coordinate 37,767 of JTDE01002324.1, read as the reverse complement.
TGATGTCATTGAAACTAGTCTGCCAGCGTGTAGGTTGACTATAACAGATAATAGAACGGTTGACGACACGGCGGATAACGGATGACAGTAAACAACGGATAACGATAATGAACAACAGAGTACACACGATTAACTCGCAACTTCCCAGCCAACCCAACCATCCAAGGTTAACGCATGAACACAGAAAGAAGACTTTCGAACAGAGCTTTAATAGGTCTTAAGACAACATGGTCACAAACTCGTTCACGTTTATGGGGTTTGTGACCAATAAGAAAACAAGGTTGAAAAATGGGCCACACAAAAGTCCAAACAATACAGTTAGGCCCAATCAAAAGACGAGCGCGTAGACGGAACGCCAAAAATAGTAACCATAGGTCGAGAACGCTCGCGAAAGATCACATATCCGTGCCAACTTCAAAGGTTACTTATAGTAATGTCTTAGGTCTTTGCAAGGTAAATAGAACTATTCTTCGGGAAATTGGAGATTTCTTCCACATAATGGAAGAACAGCTTTTTTAACGCCAAATCTTTTTTCAAGGATTGTGAATCAGACAGACCAAATAGTTGTGAATACTAGGGTACAGCTGAAACGTGGCTCGTCGGAATAGCTTACAGGGCGAAGTATTCATAGACGGAACTACCTCCGTAACGAATTACAACAGAACCGTTAGATCCATGGCACGTCTGTGTTGGCATGCGACTAGCACATAATAGGTCATTATCCATATGCTACTGTTGCAGTATAGACAAAGTTGAGTTGTGACTGAGAGTGATTAGAAAACAATTTTACTTTCATCAGAGGTATTTAGTGCAATCCATTATCAATCAGACACAAACAAGTTTTACTTACCTGTTCATTCTGTCCGACTACAGGGTTTATGTGCAACTTCCAACGGAACCTCCTTTCACCATATAGCATGAAAAACAAATGGCTGTTGCATATCCTCAACTATTCCTTCACATCAAGTTCTGTCACCATATGGTTCAAAACGAAACCGTTTTTTCACTATTGATCGGTACACAGATCATTGACGATCTGACTATACTTCTTTGCTATCCGTAATATCGATGACTGAATCTGGCATATCATTTATTTGAAATGCCCTACAAGAAGTCCAGGTGAGTGAGATCTAGCACCTCGGAAGCTATTCCACCAGACTTGTCGGTCCAATCCATTTGAGAGTCAGTCGTTTGTTCAACCGGGTACAAATACTTTGGTTATTGCGCGATGGAACTCAAACAAGTTGGTAGTAAACATACATCAATTCACGATGATATGGACTATCAATGTAACCGGCATCACAAAACGTTGGAGAATGAATACCCTAGAATAGCCAAAGTAGTTCACATTCATCTGAGAACATAATGTCCTGTGAGGGTGTCCGCTGACGTTCCAAACGCCCAAAAAAGTATCACAGATTTGAAAACACCTACCTTCATCAGGGTTACTAAGTATGTGAACTGGTTGTGGACGGAACTGGCCTCATTTTAGTGTTCCTAGGACCAATAGTTTTGTGGAGCTCAGCGCTCCGTACAAAACTCTCTTCGACCATCTCCAAGTGGACATTACCATCAAACACAGTCCCTCAACTTCTTTGGAATCCGTCACAATCATTCTTCGCATTAAATATCTTCTCCGTGTAACTGTACCAATATCCACTGAACGTTTAGTTGTTGGTCGGAAGATGTTTCTTTTAGTCAGTCTGGTTCACGGGATCCAATACAGGTCTCCCCATGTTCAAAAAACAACCTTACCAATGATGCAACCTCTTGCGTTGATAGCTCTACTACCATGCCTAAGGAAAATAATTGATGAGCTACCGAGTAAAGTAAGAACGAACGGTTATCACTGTAACATCATTTGACTGAACTGCATGGCATGAGAGATAACGGTTGCCAACGTAGTCATCAACTTGATCACAAAACAAACGAAGATAATTTTTGAACGACAGTGGCAAAACCGGTTAGTCTAAATGGATAGTTGATTTGGTATGCCAGTCCGTGGGTGAAATATTAGTCTAATTCACTGGTTTGGACCGTTCACTTGAATGTCATAACAACGTACAATATCTCACAGTTAAGTGAATTCCATCGCTAGTTGCAGTCAAGAATGCTTGGCTGGTAATGAAGTTATCGCTCACGAAATGTACATCACAAAACAGTCGAGTTCAAGGAAGACCGCTGCTGAAGTATACTAATCAGTCCTTAAAATGATATACACGCCACTGAGCGTGTTAAGTGAGCGGCTGCCAAACTAGACATGAGTCCGATAGATAACCCGGTTTAAAATTATTGATCAACATCCACTTAAATTTCGGTAACCTCATTCTTAAGCGCTTCACTATAAAATTCACATAAGAGTTCTTTAACAGACGATGTAACAAACACAGATAACAGCCTCAACTCTGAAGCATTGTGAGAAAACTATTCTCTGACAGAGTTGGCAAACATTGTAACGACGTCCTCTCTTATATCGTCAGTTGCTTCGCAGTAATAGTGCGCCTTCATCGACTTAGGGCATGATGAGATTCGTAAGCTTGTCTTCTACTTGGCAGTTGCAGTAATTTCCAAGGGCGATGTTACATACAGTTTCCGATGAATAATCTGTGCACCAACAAGTGACCATTGGACTACATCCGAGTGATGTGAACCAACGGTCTCGAACCTGTGCATAGACCGCTGAAGGTCCTGGGGTCTCCAGACAACTCTGCTCGTGCATAACCGCTCGATCAGTCTAGTTCACATGACCAGGGTAGGAATTGTGGCAAAACACTCTATTGTCTCGCAGTATTCACGAGTGAACGCAGAAAACAAGTCGTTTTAAATTCCGTGGACCAGATGCCACACTGTCCAGGTAGTGTAGAGCTGACAATTTTTCCCCGCTGTCGGTGGAGAAATTAGAACCCTACATGATCGACCATCTAGATGTCGGTTAATTGATAACAGCCATGATCGAAGCGCAAACTGGCCGGGTCAATGAACCAGTAAGAAAAATTGATCACAAACCTGGCACTCGCTTGACGTCTTCACATCATTGCTAAGGAATAAACGCACGAGCTCCATTCTAGTGGACACTTCAGCAACGTTACAAACTGAGTGAAAGGTGGGTGTAACAGTTAATTTTAATCGGTCTATCTACAACACCTCGATTTCATAACACTATCAGTTAAAAGTTCCAACATGGCTTGCAAAACTAAGTAAAACAATGTCATCGGTCAGCATATATATCTTGGAAGTAGTTTGAGTCCGGCTGTCTCAGAGACACCAAGTACCTCCATCGAGAAATGTAATACAATCGATCAGGAAGTGAGTAGCCTTGACGAACTAGCTATCATCAGATCGGTCGTAAACAAATACAGCAGTGACATAGTTAACCTTCACGAAGAGGGCAGCCATTGAAAGCAATACGGACCATCGGATTGGTAACAGCCGCAAGGTAAAAACAATAATACGACTACCGTTTGCTACGTAGGGAAACCAACCATTGACTCAACCCTGTACCATCCACAATTATAGTCATAACCGGGTCAAAGTTCTGAAATATGAACATAGAAATTGAGAGTGTATAATAATTCCATTGAGTTTACCTAAAGCTGTTTCCAGCTCATCTCTCTGAGCGTTGTTCGTCTGAAATCAGGTTCCCCAGAAGTCTGCTCCCAACAGATTCATCATGCAAACAATAGACGAGGTTCACGCAGGATAAGCCAATTTCAAGAATGTAACGTTAATGCATATTCAAGGTGTTAATGACATTCCGCTATATTCGGTACAATAGACCTATTGCGACTCGCTAAGTGTTAGTAAGGCACCCGTAACAGAATGAGGTAAACTTTTCTCGAATAAATATGCATGTAGCACCCCGTATAGCAGTACACTGAACACAGAAAAATAAGGCAAACATCTGCAGGCCAGTAAATTACCATTGATTCGTAACTGGAAAACACCATATTAGTCAGCAGGAAATCCGTAGATAAATTCCAAAATTCCAGGACACCTGCAGTTGGGCAAGTAAACGCTGGGGAACGTTTAAACGCAAAGCTAAGCGCCACTATCTAGTACCACTCACAGTTGATGTCCGTTGAACCCTCCACCTGAATACCAGTTTTTGGCTACCAACTCCTAGACTTCTTACATTCAGCCACCTACTTTACCCACACGGTCATCATACATGTTTTGACAGAACATGTGGCAACCGGAAATGAGCCATTCTAGGTTGAAAAACAAAACTATAGAGCAGGCGTACATGTATATACTTCTAAAAGAAAACCAAATTTCAAATTTGGATACATGACTCAGACAGCAACAACTTTGAAATCTGGCGATCGTAGTGTAACATAGGAAGTATAAAACTGGGACCAGTGTTAGGGATGGGATTTATTTTCACAGGGACAATGGATCAATCAAATACCAGTTAACTAAGCAAAAGTAACATGAGATACAAGCAGAACTCAGAGTACAGTGTGATAAACTACCGTGTCTGATACTGATGCCCAAATGGACCACGAAGGAGCTACGGCAGTCACACACACACACGTGAAGTGACGGGTTCTCACCAGCGACCACGTTTGCTCCAATCTTTGACCTTCCAATGAAGCAGTTTTGGATCCACACGCAACATTCGTCTAGCCATAGACCGTTGATGATTATCGATCAGCTCCCGAGAAAGGTAAATGACATGCTGACCCTTGACGTAGTATAGTACATTCAAGTGAGATAAAGTAGCGATTACGTCATCTCGTTTGATCGAGGTTCGTTCCACAATTTCACTGAAAAATAGGGCAGTATTCAAAATATATACAAACACTATAACGATAGGTAAGATAGAAACTAGTAACTAACATAAATTCTGATTTAACTGGTCTCTATAAATGATATTAATATAGCATCATCAATGACAGTAATAAATTTGAGACTGATGCTGACGTGTGAATGTATGCACATAACTTGAAGGTAAAATAAGAACGACATTTAATTCACAAAGATCCTATGGTTGAAGTTAAACAACTAACATTAAGGTGACTACGTCTTCGGAGCAAACAACCGGGTTGCAAAGAAGAATGAAATTAAATTTATAAGAAGGCAATTTTTGTTCCCCACACACAATTAATTACCTTCACCTCACCATCATAAGCTGTGGTTTACTACTGTACTCTGGAGCACCAAATAAGGGTTGTTTGAAACTCCTCTTATTAACTAGTTTTCTGATGGACAATGAGCTTTAGAGCACTGTGAATGATTGTGAACACAGGTGAGTGGAAACCTTCTCAAATGTTAGGCCTCCAAGCTGTGAATGAATATGTTGAAGACAATGCCCTCATCTGTGATACTTCACAGACAGCTTAAAAACAACACCGTCAGTTTGGTATGACTTGCAAACCATAGGCTGTTTTCACATAGGTGTGTGAAACCAGTTTTGTGTCAGCCCATAATGGCAAGCCTTTGGGGGTAATTAAAAAGCCTCCTCATCCCAAAAGGTACCTCAACACGGGCGGGAAGTATGGTATAGTCAAAAATAGCTAAGAGTATTATTAGAAAAAAAAACTTCGAATTTGACTCTACAGAGTACAGTCCTCGAAGGCATTTTGTTGTTTGTCAGGATGTAAAAAAACGCGCTCTACCTTCTTCTAAAGTACTAGCTGTACACACTTTAAAAAAAAATTTGCAGATCCAAAAGCAGATGATAGTGAACTCTACCTCAGTAATCATTCAACTCTTCATTGTGGAATTACTGTTATTTTTCACATGTTTCCACTGGGTTCACATTTTCTTTGCTTTTAGCTTGTCGGTATGAGGCTAACGTGTACTGATCGATCGCATTCTATTCATTTCACTTGTTGAGCGACTAGTTGACATATGACATTTACATCACTTACCATTCTGACTACTGTCAGTCCGTACATCCCTATCTCGTTCCATTGTAGATTGCGAAAAATTCAAACATTTAGACATGTCACCTCCCCGCCCTAGCACCGAACTAAGAATACTATCTAGATGAACTCTTCTATTTTGCCTGTACGCGCCTATTCCGTTCTCCATCCGGCTATCACATCATGTATGTAGGCGATGAGAAGGGACGAAATCACTCTACTGATACCCTAACAGTAGTGTGTTTTATTCTCGAAATCTACGTGACACATCTTGGCAGAATCCGTCTCATCTGTTCAAACTGCCAAACAAACATTCAAAATTTGTTGCACATTAGTAAACTGTACCTGAGCTTATAATTTACATTCAATTTCCAATTGTACGGTATCACAATCAGTTATCCGAATCACAACAACGAGCTACACATTTAACCACCCAATCTAACAAGCTGCTACGCGGACACACGCGTTCGCACACCTGATCACAAATTTTAAGTATTCTCAGTTGCTTTCTATTACATGTAAGGATATGGGCCTTCTAAACTTGCGCTCTCTTTTCCCCTGCCAAAGCTGACCCATCTTCTGACCCCTTCCGAACACACCCGCAACCACTTCCCGGGATGTGGTGCTGGTGTCACCAGTCTTCACACTACACATATGTACACCTTCGTAGCGTAGGATCAGTCTTCTATACGGTCCAGAGTCAGTGGCCACCTAACTGGACAGCATGTCGCTAGGGATGTGGCCGCCTTCTATTCGGCTCACATATCCTGGCCATCACAAACGTCACTGGCTAGGCAAAGTGAGCATATTTAAAATGCCTGCTTTACACAGCAGCTCTTCGTTCGAGACTCCTTTATGCAATTTACACCCAAGTACTGATCTGAAACAGAGGGAGAGTAATGCGTATCAGCAATGTTCCTGGTATGCTTACATCTCACTACCCTATAGAAGTGCGTTGAATACACAGCTTACGTACACTGTCATCTTCGTCTTAATATCCAGCATTGAGTTGTCTATGTCATTGGTGAGAGTCAAGATACTGCTGATTTAGCCCTAACGAGGGGCAGCGCCAAGGGAAGAGTTGATCAGGAGTTAGAACCTGAAGTAGATAAATATATACACCACTTGTAGTGTCAGTCCACCCATACGGCTATTAAAAATGCTCCTAACATTTTGGCCCATTATGTTTGTCTAACGATCAGCCTAAACTATGCGCATGTAAGATTGTTGGCGAGCCTTTGGATAACCTCTTCAGACTGTTTTGGGACTGCCATCTGCAAAAAGTCTGGTTAATTGTGGGAGAGTCTTGTTCGGAATAGGTTAGTGATATTTATGTTGCCGAAAACTTGGGAGAATCCAAGTAACTTTTTCAGTCCCTTTTGAATCACTTTAGATGCAAGGGTCGCCAGAATGTCAAAGGACCGAGTGGCAAGCTGTTTTAGGGGCGCCACTCTGAATTCTGATAAGCAGTTTGGCAAATTTGATAATTTAGAAGAGATCCATTTGCGAAAAATCTGTTTCGAATCCAGCTGAAGCCCAGACTTTTCGCAAATGGATCCCTTCTAAATTGTCAAATCTGCCAAACTACTTATCAGTAATTCAATGTCAATGCTCACCGGTGGCGTTGGTGGATTCCAGGGTGAACTGATCGAGAAATCCTGCTTGGGCAGTCAATCGGCTGGATCATTTGGTGGATTCCATATGACACAGTTGGTTGGGTGGGTAACTAGGTCCAAATGTGAAATTCCTGAGCTTACGGCGTGGCTTTGTAGCTCAGGTGGTAGACCATTTGCTGCGTTTGGGCATGTTGTTTCTGTCGCCGGTTCGAATCCAGCCGAAGTCCAGATTTTTCGCAAATGGATCTCTTCTAAACACTGAATTCTATCAGACTAACTCTCCAGCCCTTTCTTCTTTCGAAGAAACCCAACAGGCAATAGGAGCAGTGCCATATTCGTACTAATGAACACAACACACCCGGCTGTACGAGAAGTTGTGCGTTCAACGTTTCAGCTTTTGAAACCCTTTCGTGATGTGGTACCATCAAATAGCTTGTGGTATCTCGTAGGAATTCCGATTGCCAGCCGTGAATCTAACATGATTTGATGGTACTATAGCTCATTACCAGTGAGTGCTTATTCGCCGCGCAAACCCGTTTATTTTGCAGTTGTGTTCCACAAGAAGGTCGTCTCCCAATCCGTGCATATATAGGGTGAACAAGTTAAATGCTACCAATGGCGTCGCCAAATTGTGGAATGATCCGATAGAGGTCAACTGCGCCAGACCGTGGCGTCAGGCTAAGTTACCAGAACGTGTAGCACGACTCTGTTGATAGTTCAAGCAATACATGATGGGAATATTGAGTTGACAGTTACAAGCTTGCCGACGAACCTTCGGGACATGTAGACTCTACCAACCACTGAGAGTAATGGTCGCATTTGGCAGGTTTCGATAGATTGGACACATTTACTGAATGCTTGCTCATCGTTTGTTGCACCGAACTGGTCGAGTGCAGTGAACTCGATTAGAAGAGGTAATCTACTGACTAAAGTATGAATTGGATTCGAGCATGAAAGTTTGGTTCACTAACTGGAGTTCAAACGGCATCGAGCACTGCTGGTTGAAGACGTTGTCAAATATAGTGAAAATTCGCTATCAACGGAGCTTACATTGTGAGTCACTACGTTACCTCAAAAATGATTATTTTAAAACTTAGGTTATTCACCTTTCTGTGAGTTATTTCATTATCCAAGGATTTTTTCCTTTTATATTATTTGTGATACCGATATCAGTAATCTTTTACCGATAAAATGTTAAACATGCAGCTATTTCCAGGTATTTATGGGATGAAAAGAACTGGGCTTTTGTAACGGTGTTCTCCACTAATCGATCGCCTCGGAACATGGTAACTAAAATTTACACCATCAATACATCGAGTAAAACCACTACGCAGAAAAAATGAACGAATTTCAAACTAGCAACATACATTCAATGAACCGAAGCTTTTAACGATTTGCTGCAAAATACAATGAACGCTAGCGTCTTCTAGTTCGACTGACAATTCGTAACATAAGAAATGTCGTCGCGTTCGTTGTCACATAAGTAGATATGCCATACTGCGTGGATTGAGTAGATCAGCCAGACAGCTGAGATGGTCTGTGCTGAGACACAAGTCTTCAGCATTGAAGGTCGATATAGTTACCATCGGGTAGTACTGAACAAAACATTCGCGGGAAATCGACGGATCGATGTTTGGGGAAGACTGTAACGTACTTCATTACAGGCCGTACAGGTTGTGATGACGTCATTATAGTTAAGCTTACCAGAAGACAGATTCCCAGTCGGACAGTCGAATGTTTCAACTTCAACAACAGTGTCTTATCAGATGAATGGCAAACTGGAAACGAAACTGCCCATAAAGTCGAATTTCGGGAACTACCACTTAAACAGACGAAAGCCGCCCACCTGGGGAACGCCAGTACGTCCAATCGACCACAAAGTTCAAAATAACAAGAACCAAAGATAGTAGCGTAGTGTAGGGAACAAGTATATGTCCAGACAAATCCATCTTAGTAGTTCACTTACTTGATGCTCAACGCAGGTTCTTGTCCCGGTTCGGATGACTTGCAAGTGAGCAACAATTCCAGAATGGTCTGTGCCCAATAGGATCGATATGATAACAAGCCGAGATCACTTAACGGTTTTTCCGGAGAGCCCGATTTGCCTTCCAGCTTGCTCAACTCATAGCCTGTGTGAAAGACAAGTGCCAGTAAGTGGACACTTATACAACCGCATCCGGATGATCATCAATCAATCAAATTAAACGGGAACGAGGTGAGTAAGAAGGAAACAGTAAAGTGAATGCTAGTGTTTGATATTGCGTGTCAGATATCTGTTTGAGCGACGGTCTCAGTAAACGTAAATATTCATTGGGCAAACTGAGATGGGTTTAAAATGCACGAACACATTTATCGTCTCAACTGGAAGTTAGATTTACGTCTTACCAGCATCACTAACGAGGTCAATTAAAAAAGAAACATTGTGAATTACGTTTTTAGCTTGTTGTTGCAATCTCAGATCCTAACGATTCAGCCGGATTCGCATGTCCTAAGTGCGTATGTTGCCGTCTATTATACGATACATCACACTATATATACACATGCGGTTAAAGGCTGATCATAGAACTGGTCCATTGTGTCATAAGCGTGACATGTAGTTATCATAAGCACTCAGAAATTTGGCAGAATTACTTCAACCGAAACGCACCCGCGCGGATCATATATATATATATATATATATATATATATATATATATATATACAGCAAGACAATGGCATAGTCACTCTTTTGATCAATTTCTCCAGAAGTTTACAACTTTATTTATGGATTGCGATTTTGAAGCAATCACAAAGAGGAGAACTCATTAGATTCCTTCATTTGCCGTTTAACTTTAAATCATATTAATCAGAGATCATTGAAAAAAAACTAATATAGATCCTAAGACAGCCTTTGAGTTAAAGTGGCAGCTCAAGCCAGACCAAAAACAGTATTCCTCGTAAGATACTGATACAGTTGCTTCGTGTAATTTGTCTATCAAAGACGTGTTTTTACCTGAAAGAAATGAGCAACTACATAATTTTAATAACCCTGCTTTTGCATCTGACAATCTTTTGTACTATTTTTGTGATTTAAGTCAACATCCAAGAACAAATTGTTCTGCTAGAAAAGCTTTATGTAAAACGTTTGAAAAGAAGAGTAAGCTCCAGTGAGTTTGCAGAGGTTCTTTGTTGCCAAACCCTCTCAGCATCGACAGTCAATCTTTCCTTTCTACTATAACTATTGCAGCTGCTCCTTTTTGTCTTACTATTGTAATTTCTATCACTGTCAACGATGCAACATTACATGCAGTTATTGAAATCGGTAGTTCACAAGCCTAGGTTTCGTATGTTGCAGCTGAGAAATACGGTTGAAAAGTCAGCTTATCGCAACAGTCAGTCACCATGGCTTTCACTCGCCTTGGTTGGGGACTGCGACTCACAGAATCAGTGGTTGGAGACGTCAGGTGATATGGCAGCTAATCGGGCTCAGTGACGTTAGTGTTGTCATTATTTGGCCGAGTTGTCTGTGAAGTGAATGCACCTAATGACGCGGATAAGTTAAAGCCGTAAGAAAGTTGTCTTGCTGGTTGCGCCTTACTCTCATTTATAGTTCGGTTGTTTGTTTGTTAGGCCCTTTGATGCTGAATGTTTGAATATAGACATTTCAGTAGCCAGATCCCTTCCTTTCTCCTTCTGTTTATTTCTTCCTGGCCAGGGCCTGCTTTTTTCATGGGTGTATGGCAGTCAACCATCAGTGAAAACCACTGTCTATGATGATGGTGGTGGTGCCCGAAATACAGAGATTATGAAGTACGTATAGTTGAAGTAGTTTGCCAACATTGCCAGTGAGTCATGCCTCGACACAAAACATACCTGATCGATTCTCACCTGAGAGGGACGATCAAATCGAGCATTGAAATCCTCGGCTGGTGTGATGACGCAAGAGTGTTTAGTCCCCTTCAAAAGGTCGATGAAAACGTCACGAGACACATTCTTCGTAGTATTTGAACTAATGCACACTGCTATAACAAATATACAACGCTGTTATGATTTGCGTTTACAGAGCTTAACCAATTTACTGAGCCTGATAGTGCACAAGCGACTATTCAGTGGGATCCTATCGAGGAAACACAACTCTGCTTTGGAACTTAACGCTACCCTCACTCCAGCATGATCATCATATTCGGCTTCTACGTCACCAGAGACTGTAAGGGAGAAGTGTTTGGATCAACAACTGGTTAGTGAACTATCCAGTGAGTTGGGTAGTGAAGTACCTAGGTAACCTCAAGTGGGTAACGGGGCCAGAAGCGTAGATTCACGTCTCTGAGACACAGTACACATCGACCTCTCGAGTTCAGAAATTACTGGCAAAAGTAGCTTACTGAACAACTCGTAGGAGAGTGCGAACACTGAAAGCGCCCACGTTTATCAGTTGTCTTGACTTTACAAAACAATTATCACCCGAAAGTACAGAAAAGGCAGAAAAGTTCGGAGCAAAAATAGGACGAGAAAGTGGTAACGGAGGAATAACTTCGTGAATAACTTTCGACGCTTCCTGTTCGTTTATGCCGTGGAAGGGGGGATGACTTAAGGAACCCCACCCGGAGCCTTTGACTCAACAGTTAGACCAGTCAGACAACAGGAGATAGGATTACCTTGGAGGACCCTACTAGGGACTAATTATTCTAGAGTCCGACTCATATAACGGTGAGCGGCTAGTCTAACCTGAGGGCGTAGTGAATAGGACATTGATGTATAATTCTGGTTTATGCCATGCGCAGTGGAACTTGTGCAACATTATGTAAATTTTACCTAAATGCCGCTAAGTTCAATTAACAGGGATGGTTTTGATGGCTAGCAAGAAGTTATGTTGAGTCCGGGAAACAACTTGACCATGACTGCATGTACCGTAAAGAACTGAAACTACAACGAAAACCACCTAGCCAAAATACAGGGAAGTAACGCGAACGTTCATTACGTTGCACAACGATTGCTCTTCACATTCGGTTAGAGTGAAATCCCAAGCAGCAAAGAAGACTGACGCCGGTGGTAAGCAACTGTGTGAGGATTTCAATATCTTTCGGTCAGCCATGAATAGAGGGAGGACAAGTATAGTTCTAGAAAACGTTATATTTACAAGCTTACCTACCATTGTAGCTAACTCCTAAAATTCATTGTGAGAAGTGGATAACTGCCCGGAAGGTGTGAAAAGATTTGCCAACATCTATGACTTCATTGTTGCTCCCTAGTACGATTCTAGTAATGAGAACTTCCGAACCCCAGAGGTGACAGATGAAAAGGCAGCCACGCAAATGACAAGCAGAACCTTATTCGACCACATGTCGAGCAGAAGCACATGGAGCAGATACAATCATCGGCCATCATCTACAAATGCAAACTAGCCAGTAGCGAGTTACGTTTTTAAGCTAGAAACGTATTTCCTGTGAGACAGAAAGATGTCAAACTTCTCAAGGATAGGTAAATGCTGTAAAATGAGAAATAATGAGTGTGAAGTAATGGCTGCCAAAAAGAACCAAATTTCACGTTTTGAACATTACACTGTGTTTTGATAACCGAAAGTTTTATATGTTAAGAAAGGCGATTAAATGTTAATGTTATTAACAGTGACGATGTTACTTCTTAAACGAACTACGAGTAATGTAGTAGACGATGACAAACCTGCGCCAGTCACGCTCCGCATGTAAATGTCTATGGCAGGCGTATTCTCTTTGCCATCAAACCCGTGGGGATTGCAAACTACTAAAAAACCGTACGAATTAACAGAAGTTCATTCTCTTGCTAGATTTGTTGTGGCGCCTGTCAAACATTTTCGTGAAAGGTATGGTTGGTGTAGATTTGCCAATGTTTACTATATTACTGATGGGTGAGCAATTGAACTCATTTCACAATACAGCACTGACTGCATAGATACAGATATATTTAGTTCTCACCGAAGTATGGCAAAATATGTGCGTAAGAAAGACTGCGCTTTTAACAGTTAAACTCACTAAATTCAATCAAATACTTTCCATAGCCTTTGCATTGAAAGGGTGGTAAAACGAGGATACATGCGACGTTGTAGTCTTCCGATGACTCTTTCTCCTTAGAGAAATAGCCCACGAGATGGTAACCACGAGAATCGATTTCACAGAGGACATAGAAAAGAAACGGATCCGTGTCATAATAAAGAGTCTTATGATCCAAGAACAGTTTGGCCAGCAGACACAGATGTTGGGCATAGGTCTGTAAACAGAGGTGAGATGAAAACAGTCAACACAATTAAAAAACGACCTACCTTATTTTTGCGGCCATCGATCTCAAAGAAACTGTGCGGTAACTTCCGATAAATCTCATTTCCCGGGGGATGACGAAGGGTACATTTAGTCTAAATGATACGTAAACATGAAACTAAAGTAGATCGGTCTTACTAAGTGCCGTCTAAGACATGTGGAACTTTTAAGGTACTTCAGACAGAATTCACAAATGTACACACAAGGGACGCTGACCAACTCTTGTGGGTAGGGAGAGAAATACCACGGCTTCATGCGATACCTTCCCAACTCAATCCACTCTAGGTTACGAATCCGTGTGATTGTGTCTTGTTCATGATGACTGGATACCATACTACCGGTTTGGCGTGGCTTTCCATAGGCAGATGATCCAGACAACGACACCGGGACACCGTCAGTTGGCTCGTTGCTTATAGATAAATGGATAGGACCCTCACATGTGTCGTCCAGAAGTTTCTTTCGTTTCAACTGACTCAAACTGGATGAACTAGAAGTACGTGACTTCAACGGAGCATTCTAAACGCTGACGCAAATACAGGTAACAAACATACCAATTCTACATCGGGAGTGGAACCACGAGATTCCAGTGGTGGATTGTGCACATCGGTAGCTGGCGTCAAGGTGAAAACAACATTGCTGTGATCACGATTAAGTTTTTTGGCTGGCCATTCAAGTTTTTCGAAATTGAGCCTATTCGAAGTCACCCACTCATCTAATCGCTTGTTATCTGTGCTCAAAGTTAGATACAGTAATAAGTTAGGAAACTTACAATCTTCATAATGAACATAGTAATAAGTCACCAAACCAACATCCCTGGTGCTCAGAACTTCGGCTGTATCTATAGAGAGTACACGAATGCATAATATGGAAAACTTACGGAAGAGATCAGAGTCTGGTAAACGGACAGGAAGTCGACAACCTTCCAGACTTTTGCTGTTAGATATAACCATGAAGTTAGGTAGCGTCCAAAACAGATAGCAACAAAAGCGTTCCTCAGTTAGCCACGAAAAGGATCGAAAATCTTATAACGAATTCCAGTAAGCTGCTGAAATGGAAAATTGAACCTTTGAAGCATACGCGGGAAATTATTAGCCAATGGTCACACAATGACTAATACACAAACATGAAGATAAACACGCAAATATATGCACATCACAAACACCAGTACAGGTATAGGCATAGTGCTGCATAACATTAAATGAATAAACCCACCACGTGCAAGCTCCAATGACTAAGTCTATGCCAAGGCCGACAGAGTCTCTAATCACATAAACGCCGGATCTTTGTGTTATCAACAGAAGAAACGGATTCAGTTGACGGAAACAAATCTTAACACCAGTTGTTTCATGTATCCATGCCAACTCGTTGCCTGATTACTACACCACCCTGTTCAACGGACCCCAGGTTCCACAAGCTATATGACGAACGAGGCCGAGGTGACAAAAGCCATGGGCGAGATCGCGTTCAGCGCAGAGACGTTCCCTCTGAACATCCGTTGTTTTCAGGCCCCATTGGTCGCACTATGATTCCACCGTGTACTAGCAGTCGTGTACAGAAAAAATAAAGGCGTTGACCTCTCAGTGTTGAAATTAAACCATGTGGGGCAAATATATTGATTGTGATTCAGGGGTATTCTTTTTTATTAATCACCTTCGCATGTCCAGATACGACAAATTCGACGGTTACTAATTGACTCTTTTCAGTTGTTTGTGATCGTTGGTAGATCCTTATATATATATCCGTTCAGATAAAGGCTCTTTGTTAATAACGAAAAAATTGAAGACCATTAACACAACAGAAATATTAAAAGCAGAAGTTCCACGCGTGACTCGTGAGTCAACAATCAGGCCCAACTTTAGAGTGTGATCTTTCGGAAAACAATAACACTAGTATTCGAGGCTAGACATCTCTGAACGGAACTCTGCTTTTATTTGTCCTACAACCTATCGGGTTTTTGAAGCAAACAGTCATAAATGTAGCCCGGCACGAGAAACTGTTCACATGTAGACACACAGCCACAATGAGTGCACCTCTCGCAGGTTGGTTTATGGAACCCATATTTTTATGAAACGCTTTGCATGGTTAATAAAATACGACCCCTTCGTGGAAGGAGTATAGACATCTGAATGCAACTAGGAGTATACACTCACTCATCCTCCCAATAAGAAAAAAAACGATAACTGTTTGTCATTGTGCACCGAACGGAGGAGCCATACAAACAGCAGGTGCTGGAAAAATAGACATACTTACCGGGTTTTAAAATTCAATACATCACAGAAATTTCGAAAATGTGAACCGAAACTTCATGAAACAATTGAATTAAAATAAGATACAGTCGTCGAAATCTGAAAGTCAAACAAACAGCTCGCATTGAATGTCCAATAGCTGGATAAATGTCTTCGGTTAACTGCGGTAAATCCGTCCGTACGAACTGGGTGAACATGTGTATTCGTCGTAGACTTGCACTCATGGATATCTGCACTGACCTTTCATTCGTTTCTCTCTCTCTCTCTCTCTCTATATATATATATATATATATATATATATAGAGAGAGAGAGAG